>OY720151.1:41345615-41435615 GCA_963082725.1 Pedicia rivosa
ATATAATAAAAAAAATAAGTTATAAGTAAAAAAAAAAGAGCTAAAAGGATTTCTTCTCTAATAAAAAAATCTTCATAAAAAAATGTCGTGTTATTGTTTCTGTTTTGTTTCTTCTGTTTAGAATTTAGATGAAAGATAAACAAAGATTATTTTATTTTATTGAAGGGAAATAGTAGAATGGATTATATTAGGTTTATGTCTCCAAAAATAGAAAGAGGGAGAAATGGAGAGATAACAATAGCGAGTGAATGAAAAGCGCACATTGAACTTTGATTAATTAAAACTTAACTTAGGCCAAAATATGACTTAATGGAATTTGTTAGCAATTTGTCATTTTCTTTCTATTTCTTTTTCTTACATATCGTACAACAGTTTTAAGTAAATACTTACAGACTTAAGTAATTTTTGTATTTTTTTCCTTTTTTTTTTCATTTTTATAAAAAATGACACATAACATATCTACAAATATATTTTTGCCATTTTTTTTACAAAATTCATTCATTTTGCAATTTTATTTTAGTTTTTTCTTTTCTTTATCAGCAACTTAAAACCCTGACATATTTTTATGGATTTTTTAAATTATTACTCTTTTTTTTTTTCTTATCAGTTTTTTAGTTTTGTTGTTGTTGTATTATGCAAATAAAAGAACAAAAAAAATTATTCATTTTTTCATTCAATAATAAAAAAAAAAGAGTCTGTTATCTCGACTTTTAAACTTCCAGTATATATAAAATTTTCTTGATTCAGAGATGAATTTTGTTTGTTATTTTCATGTGTCACAATTTTTTATCTCCTTTTCTGGCGCATGCATACTTTATGAATCAATTCATGTTTACTTTTATGGAGGGATTATGCAAATAGACAAACATAATTCTGTTATTTTTAATCAATGTATTGAATTTACAATTTTACATTTGATTTTGATTATTATACGTTTTAATCAAAAGTGAATAATCTTTTATCAATTATAATTAAGAAATATCCATTAATTTTATATCGATCTTAATAAACATTTTATAATGTCGACAAGAAATTTATTTTAAGTTATTTAAAGTTGGTTTAATTCTTACATAGATTCATAAGATACTGGGCTGTTATCATAATAATTCTACAAATTCTACAAACAAAGAACAATATTTTTATTTTACAAGAATCTTGAGTTACAAACTCAAATTTGATCAGTGAATGCGTGTCAAACAACTACACGTTAGAGTAACATAGCCTTCGAATTACATCAAAACAAATTCTATAAAAAAAAACTATAAGAAGAAAAAGAAGAATAGGAAAGAAACGTAAAAATACAAAAAATCAACGACATAAACTAAAATTAAACAGAGCACAAAAATGATCACAAAAAAAACATAAAAGCCAGAGGGGGAAAGCAGCATATAATCAAAATCATGTTACTGCTTCTTTAAAACATCCTTTGAACACGTGTACAAACTAAATAAAATAAAATAAACTACAACAACAATAACAAGAAAGTGGAGCAAAACTAAAGAATACAAAAAAAAAATCATTAGAATCACGTTCACGTACATTATACCAACAACAAACACTATAAAGACGTATACCAACAACAATGAACTTGATGAGCGCCATTCAATTCAGTGACAAAATTTGGAATTTTGATTTATATTATGATCGTTATGTTTTGTTTTTTTTTTTAGGTTATTTAAGCTCACGTAAAAATCTACAAATTATATACACATACATAAAACACGACATATTTTTAAGAATGTTAACAATTTTAATTGCTTCATTTGAGTTTTTGTTTTTTTCATTTAATTAATAATAATTAACTAAGACGTTTCTTTTTCATTTATCTTTTGGAATATCCATCCCCCCCTTCAGCCTCCTTTCAAAATATACCAAATAAACCGAAAAAAAGCCTTCCCTCCTAAAACCATCATTCCTAATTTATTTTAAAACGTGGTCGCGCGGCTTTCTACAACAACAACAACAACAAATAACAAGGAAAATTTTTATAAAAGAAAAGCGAACGTGTTGGAATTTTAAATTTAACTTTTTTATCATAATAATTTTTTCTTTTTTCTTTATTCAAAACAAAAGAATTAGTAAATCTAAAAAATTAACTTAAAGAATCAAATGAAAAAAAAAGAGTTAGAATAAAATATAATATTTTACAAACTTATTCATGTTTCAAGCATTTTTCTTATCACAAATATTTTTGCTGTTGAGCGAAAACAAAAAATACAAAAGTAAAATCATAATCATTCTTCTTCCTTACTCACACCACAAACTCACTAAGAATAAGAATAAACGATGAAAATGTTTGTACAATAGAAACAATAGAATTTCATAGACAAAATGGCGTCATAGAAAAATTACAGCAGCCGGTTTTTTTTTAAAAAATACCCAGAAACCTTGTATTCTCTTTTGTTTTGTTTTGTTACTTTTTTCCTTTATTTATTTATATCTATTTGTTTCATTCACTCTTTATTTACTATAAAGAATTGTCTTTTATGTAGAACAAAACTCGAGGCAAAAATCCTAAATACGACAAAATAAATAAAATAAAAAATAAAAACTAAAAAATTCAACAAAACAAGACAAAAAAAAAATAGAATAATTTCAATTTTTATATTGGTTGTTGTTGTATTTGTTTTCTAGTTCTCATTATTTATTTTATATGTAATTTTTTTTTTTTTAAGTACTTACTTAAGTATGTATTTTGTATTGCAGTCAAGGCAATATTAAATTAAATTTAAATTAATAAGCGAAAAAATAAAACAGAAAAAAAAAAAAAATTTACAAAGGCAAAAATGACAACAACAATAATCACTTACTTATGTACCTCTAATCAGATACAACTTATTTCATATTTATAAATTCTTAACGATTGTAAAAAGTATAATTCACACAAAATTTATTATGATTTACTTTAAATCAAAATCTTAATCCGTTCACTGTCCTTTGTTTATATTTTGCTTTCAATTTATAAAGGAATTTTTATGGCCCTTGTTTATGTTGGATTAAACAAAAGTTTTAGGACGGTGTTCTTGCCGAGATATTGTCAACTATGTGTAAACATTCCTAATTGATTGTAGATTATACAAATATTCAAAAGTTATGAATGACTATCATAAGTTTTTCTTCAGCGAGATAATAATCAAACCATGAACATTTTTGTCGATTTTTGTTTCAAATGATTTTAGGAAATTGCTTCCATTAGACATTAAGTTAGAATTTACATCGATTTATCCAAATGAACACATTGTGAACGCCGCTTTACGTAATAAATTCTTGTCATTGAATTTTTTTTTTCACTTTTAATTATTTATTGCCTATCCTATTCACTCTTTTATATGAACGTACGTCACACTAACTAAAATATATAACTAAAAATCAAAAAACCAAAAAAAAAAACTTATTGCTACAATTTTATTTTAATTACATTAAAAAAAAAAGTTTATCCATGATTTTATTTCTGCAAAATAAACGTAAATAATAATTAAAAATTTTATTGGAAAAGAAACAAACCAAACAATTTTTTCTTAGGTACTTACAAAATAAAGAGAAAAATATAAAAAAATCACCAAGCTATAAATATTTAAAATGTGGAAATTAAATTTTTCAATTTTTCAATTCTTTTTGTTTTTGTTCTTTATCTAACAAGTTATACAAAATTTTTGTCATGATTGTAACTTTACGCCATACATACAAAGGTTTTTATTGGATTTGACAGATTTTTATTTTAAATAAAATCTACTCTCATGTTGAAATTGAATACAATTTACATATAAATTCACACACATTCACATCTACCTACTAAACACAATAATCATTATAACATAAGGTTATTGCGTTTCGAAGCGGGTGTACAATCTTTGATGAAGGGTTAGAGGGGTAGAAGAATAAAAAAAAAATAAAAAATCAGCAGCACGACAAAAAAAATAAAAAATCACAAAAAATAACAAGTGAATGTTTTATTTACAAAATTATTATAAGTATATCTGGCTCTGTCTGTTTGTCTGTCTATCGTTCTCATTCCATGCCATATTACATTTTTTTTTTCTCTTCAATAATGAATTATTATTATTTTGTTTGTTATGTTTTTTTTCTATATTCTGTTTTGGTTTTGTATTCTTTTTTTAATATCTAAAGAGAGAGAAAGAGTAAAAAAGTGTAAAGCAACAGAAATGAAAAAAAAAACAAGAAGAACAAAAAAAAAATAGCAACAAGTGGAAAATTCTCCAAGTCTATACAAAATTTAAGTGGCAATAATAACATTGTTGCCATTTTACAACAATCGAATGTATATTTTTTTTTTACTGTTTTACCTACTTCAACTTTCTATGTTACTCCTTTCACATTTCCACTTCTAATTAAGTTAAATTTTAAAAAAAATCTCCAAAACACAATTCCAGATGAATTTTGATTCTATGAGAACATTTCTGAGTTACCAAATGTCAATATCCTTCTCTTTCTTCAACACAATATTTAGAAGATCTTTAATTTTTATTTAGCAATTCTTATAAATTTTTTTTCTTTTAATCCAAATTTGTTAGATTTATTCCGAATTTTTCGTTAAACGCGGCAACACTGTCACTGTCTTATAATCATCATTAGTAATCGGCACATTTTCATTTATTTCTTTTTAATACATAAAAATTAAAATTATCTCTTTCGTTCCTTCTTATGCAGTCAGTTCTTTTCTTTTACTTAACCGTGTTTTTTTTTTCTTTCAACTTTTAACCGATAAAAGAGAAAACTTAAAATTCTCCATCTGCCATTTTTTTTACAGCATTTTATTTTCTTTTAAATAAAAATCTCTTTAAAAATGAGAAGCAAAGGATGAGATAAGAAAAGTGGGGTGTGGTATTTTTTATAGTGAAAAAAAGTTAAATGTTGTAAGACTTAAGATTTTGTAACAAAAACGCGTCATGTTTCTTGTGGCTATCTTTGGTGCTATTCTTTGAATTCTTTTTACTAAAAAAAAAGAAGAAGAAGAGGACGTCAATATCACGATTTTCTTTAGAAAATCTAGTCCTTGACCAATTTTTGTAATAAATTTTTTTTCTGTTCTCTCTTTATTATTTTTTTCTGAATGGAATTTTAGAATAACATAATTTATCGAAATGTTGGTGACTAAATTTCAACTACTTACTTATAGAGAAACAAAGATTAAAAGCAGGAAGTAAGTATATGTTTTGAGGGGGGAGAAAAAAATCGGAGAATAATTCCAAGAAACTAACTAAAATAAAAACAGATTTCCTGTTTTTAAAAATCCAAATTTGACACAAAATCAATACGATGTGTTGTGTGTGAATTCAGAATTGAGTGAATTGTATTTTTTTATGTGAGCACATTTATAATGAAACAAATAATTTATACTTAATTATTAACTTTGATTTATTGAATTCAAGTAAAATTAAATTAATTAACAAGAGAGAAAAATAAAAAAAAGGTAATTTCATCTTTAAAACATGTCGAAACGTCTTAACATGCGAATACCATTGAATATAATGTGACTTGTTATATTGTCCCCACATATAATCCAGATAAGAAAGTAAATGGATTTAAGAGAACAAATTAAAAAATACTTAAATGAATAATTTTCCATCATTTTAATAATTAATTGAATCAAAATCGCACAAAAAAAAAAATAGAAAATTAAATTCTAGACTTTCATTCATCGATTAACTTTTAAAGTTTAAACGGAAACTTAATCGGTCTTTCATATTTTAATCTGTATGACGGTTGTTGTTGTTTTCAGCTGCATCGTAAAGACTGATTATAAATGTTTGTTTTTCTGTGTATAAATCAAGAAGATGACAGCGACGACGATAATGACAACGACGAAAATAAAAAAATAAAATTAATTTGCTTTCGTAATTGAAGGGAAAAAAAAGTATAATTTTCATTTTACTTTACATCAAGTTAACTTTCTACAATTGTAGTTTTTTTTGCGATTTTTTTTTGTTACGTTTTTCTTTTAGGAATTTAATTTTTAAATATAAGAAAAAACATAAAAATGCAAAATCATAATTATTAATTATTTAATTTTCTTTCTCAAAGCATAATTCGAGGAGTGAGACTGATAAAATCTCTTCATGTAAATATCTACTCACCTAGGAGTATAAAAAAATTTCAACCGACTCATTACACATTGCGCAAATGATTTCCTAATGCATGCATATTATATTAATACAGAATATAAAGAAAGGAGATAACTCTATGGTTTGTTGGGAATTGGGATCATATACAACAATTAAGAATTTTTGTCTCTGTATTTTTTTTCATTTTTCTGCTTAAAGAAAAAAAGTTAAAAAAGTATTGTTAAAAATTAAGTTTGATTTTGCATCCGAATGTTTCTTTTCATTAATTCCGAACACCATTAAAATTAATTGATGTTATTCGAAATCGAGAAATAAGTACCAAGAACCTAAGATACTTACTTACTTGCAAAAAAAAGCCGTTGGTGGAGTCGTCATTTTTTAATCTCATATAGTCTCGTGTGTTTGATTAGAAACGAACAAGCGACAAGACAAACAGCGTTAGAAAGAAATAGAAACAAAAATCAATCAAACAAAAAAAAACAAACGAACATAACGAACAACAACAAAACGGAGGACGATGACATTTTATTTACGTAAATTCTACACACGTCTTTTCCATTCTCCCTCTTTTCCAACATCATCAGTGACATAATAAGTACATTATAATATTGTCTTGACATCTTCACCTTAACTCCCACCCCACCCACAACAACATTCACACAGTACAATCACACCCATCCCTAACCTAATGCATAAAGCGTATAAAAAAAATAGTCAAAACAAATGAAAATAGAATCGGAAAAACTAAAATAAAATAAAGTAACTTTGACAATTATTTACAAATCACAAAAACAACAACAACAACAAAAAACGGTGTGATGATGATTGTTACGTTTACGATGATGATGATGATGAATTATGAATAAATCATTAAAATAAATTTTCTTTTCTATTTTATTGTTGTTGGTATTTTTATACGAAATTTTATTGTTATTAATTATTACTGGTCACGTGACTCATGTCAAAAAAAACTTGAAACTTAAATCAACAACAACAACAACAACCAAATAAATAAGAGATGCAGAGGTGCAAATTATACCGAATGAAAAAAGGAGAGAAAAAATACTTAGTGCACAAAAATTTGTGTGTATGTGTGTTTATGCGTATCAGTGAGAGAGGAAATTCGATTTAAAACTTTTCGTTAAAGTCTTCGAAATTTGTTGTATGAATTGTAACAATTTTGTTCTTATCTTCCATAATAAAAATTTTATTTTTTGTTTTATAATTCAATATTCCTGGTACTTACACCTCGCCGCTAATACATTTATAAACCTAAATATTTAAATCTATGTAAATTGCACATAAGTTTCTCATTCTCTGTTCAAAAAAAAAACACAAATCCAAAACATTTTATGAATAAAGAAAAGTAATTAAAATAAATTTGATGACCGATTTTTTAATTATATTAAATTAAGAATGACCGACTTTAATCAAAAACGAAAAAAATAAAGAGAAGCAAAAAAAAAAAAAAAACAAAAAATTGAAAGTTTACAAAAATGGAAAAAGAAACAAATGAAACGAAACAGATTTTTTCGTTCTGTTTTTGGTTCGAACCTTTTAATGTCCACTTTCGATGACTCATTTCACTGGAATTAAAGAAAAAAAATCAAAATTCTTTACTCTCTTTTTCTCTCTTTCGTTCTTTATTGTTAATTTTATTTTTTTAAATTCAAAATCTTGAATATTCAATTAGTTAACACACACACTAGTGAATAAAATCACACAACACATGGGAATTCATATTAAAAACAATAATTCAAAATGTTCAGTCAAAGGTGACGTGTTTTATCATTACAAAATAGAAGAAGAAGAAAATCAAACGATAAACAAACAAACACACAAATAAGCAATAAAAAAATATTCTATCAATGGATTTAAAATGTTTGAAAAAAAAATTTGAAAAAAAAAAATAAAATATACACGAAAAAAAAAATTCTTGTGATAAGAAATTTTATTTCAAAGAACATTTTCTCCTTATCGAAAAATAAAATAACAGCAACAATAATTTATAAGTAACTAATAATATAAAAATGAATAAGACGAAGACGACGAAAGAAAATTCAATTCACGAATAAACAATGCCAATGACATTCTCTGTGTTTGTACGAGACAGGCGATTCCAAACTCCCCTCTGTGTTACAATAATTTCCTTAAGATCCTTTTTCAATGTATTTGTATTTAATTGGATTGTATGTTGTGTACGTACCTACACATAAGAATCACATTCGATTCAAACTATGAAGATGATACGATTATGTAAGGTTCACAGGATCCCTTTCTTATTGATTATTATCAGTGAATGATAAACAATATGGTTTCATTCTGATTCTAACAATTATGCTCACTAATAATCAATCTACTTTTAAGCTTCTACATTAACCATTGCTTTAATTATAGCATGGATTTATGAAAGTTTTATCGAGAGAAAGAGAAAGAGAGAGTGAGAGAAAGAGAGGGACATATCTTAATGTAAAAAAAAAAAAAAATTCAACAAAAACATAAATTAAAATTATCTACGCTTATCTAATCAATGTTAATTTCTTATTGGTCCGATAAATTTTGATACTGTATTGTATCATATCATATCACACACATACACAGTAAAGGTGACGTCAGTAGACAAAACTCATTCTCACAAAAATCACCAAAAAAAAATCTACATAATAAATGTGATTTTATTTCTACCAAAACAACCAACAGTCAAATGCAATTCAATAAATTCATCCGATTTAAATAAAATCCAAAATAAAAAATATAAAAAAAAAACAGAGAAAGAGAGAAAAAAAATTGCATTCCAAAAGTTCAAACTCAAAACCCACTTTAGAACTCCATACATACACTTAATTGTACAACACACACACACCATAAAGATAGAAAAGTTTAATTACGTCATCATCGTCAACAAAATAAAAAATCTTTATATTTATATTCAGTCCCCAATTCGAAATCGAGTTATTTTGCCGTTAAAAAAAAATCAAAACAAATAAAACACAAAAATATTGTTTTTGTTTTTGTTGTTCTTTTTTTTTTAATTTATTATTTTGCGCGCAATTTTTTTAAATTATTCATAATTTTTGCATAAATTTGTAATTATTTATTTTTAAAGAACCCCAAAAACAACAATAACAAAAGAGGATGGAATTGAAGAAAAGTTGAAAAATAAGAAGTAACACAATTTTGGTGAACTAAAAAAATATTATATGAAACAAAAACAACAAAAATGTTGCCCTCAGATTTCAGAATTTCAGCAAATGAGAAGGATGAGAATGAAAGTATATATATTTGTTTTTTCTTTCTTTTTTTTTTTTTTTGGGTGGCCGCATGCACTTATAAATAAGGAGGAGGTTAAACTGCGAGATGACAATCAAGATTCGAGGAGACATCTTTAACAGGCAGACACAAAATTTAATTTGAAAAAAAAAAATAATAATAATGATAATAAATAAAACACAAAAAAGTGTGTTTGCGTGTGTGTGTGTGTGTATTGCGTGGAGAAAGAGAAAGATAGAGGTTTGGTAGGGAGACAACAACACAGACAAGAGTGTGGAATAAACATTTTAAACATCGCAGCAACATTTTTCAAACGTGAATTGAAGGGAGAAGGAGAAGTAGAAAAAGAGATAAAAAATTAGTTATTTTTTGTTTTCTTGTTTTATGATTAAAAAAAAAACATGATATGAATAAAATCATACATGAAAAGTAGTATAGATTCCTATAATAACAACAATTCTTCAGAATTTCACGGTCATATTTGTATAAAAACCATGTCGTTTTTTGGTGTTGTTAAGACTTTTGTATGTTTTTTTTTTAAAGTTGTTGCTGTTGTTTTTATTGTAATTGTGTAAGTATTTTTTTTAACATTAAAACTTGTAAAAATTTAAATAAAGCAAAAAAAATAATAAAGTGTTACTTTTATTTTACCTTTTGCTGCTGCTAATAAATCCTTAACTTCTTTGATAATACGTTTTATTTGTTGACTTGTTTTCTCCAATTCCTTTTCATGTCTGGTTAAATTTTCACGAAAATCTGGACTATCTAATTGACAATCAGCAAATTCCAATGGTTGCAATCCAATCACCATTTTTTATGATTTTTTATTATTTATTATTTTAAAAATTAACTATATTTTATTAAAGAAAAAAAACAACAACAAATTTCAATTTTTTGTTTAACACAGATTTTTACTCTCTTATTATTGTAAGATAGAGAGAGATAGAGATGAAAAAGAGAATGTGAAATGGAGAGAGAAAGAGAGAATAAACCACTAAAACTTCACTAATCCACAATGAAAATCACAAATTTTCATATTTATCCCACTTTTTTATTCACTTTAACACCATAATTAAATAAATTTAAGAAAAAAACGTTACAATATTTTAATTTAAAACACTGAGGATTTAATTTCCAAAACAAACCAGGTTTTTAAATAAGATAATTTTTTTGTAAGAACTAACTGAACTCAAAAAAAAATAAAGAATTTCTTACGAAATATCTTTCAAAACTCGCACTTTGAAATGTGTAAGTCTACTAGTGCTGCCATCATAAAAAATATGCTTTTGAATTTGGATTTGACATTTTGTGTTTTCAGAATTCAGACAACGTTGTCAAACCACGAGAAAGCTACAAAATTTTTCATATAAAAATAATACAAATTGTTATTCTGTTGTATCGACAATTAGTTCCGTTAAATGATAAATAGATGGCGTTAATTTTAGCACAAAAGTTACAGTGCGATGTTTTTTATGCATAATAATAAAAAAAAAAGAAAATTTTCCTCAATTTATTTCAGGTTTCCCAATTTGTGTCTCTGCTTTTTTCAATATTTTTTCAGGTATACCAATTTGTGTCTCTGCTTTTTTCAATATTTTTTCAGGTATACCAATTTGTGTCTCTGCTTTTTTCAATATTTTTTCAGGTATACCAATTTGTGTCTCTGCTTTTTTCAATATTTTTTCAGGTATACCAATTTGTGTCACCTCAAAATTGCTAAAAAAGCAAGAAAACTAAAAACAAAATTAAAAAAAAAAAAAAGTAAAATAAACAAAAATTAATTAATTAATTAAACAAATATTAATTAATTAATTTAATTAGACTTCTTAGCGTTACCCAGAGTACACCAACGAGGAGGTGAGTCTAAATCGTACTCCATAAATATTTTATTTAAATATTTTTAATTAATAATAATTAAAAGTTAAGATTTCATTATAAATAAATAAAATCTTAACTTTTAATTATTATTAATAATATTTTTTTAAACTTAACATTTTAATAAAACTTAAAGAATTTAATTCATTTCTTTTATTTTGAATTTAATTTATTTTAAATGAACTTTTATATGTCTTTTTAAATGTTCCAATGTTTTGTATTGATTATTGCATTGTTCACATTGAAATATTTTTTCTGAATGTGTTTTTAAGTGTTGCGATAATATTTTTTTATTTTTAAATTCTTTATTGCATTTTTCGCATTTTACATTTTCTTCTTCGTGAATATTTTTAATATGTTCCTTTAAATTACTATGTGTTTTAAATATTTTCTTGCATATTTTGCAATCTTTTTCTTTTTCTTTTTGTATTTTGTTATGAGTTTTTTGATGGCATTGTAAAATAAATTTTCGTACAAATATTACAAAAAAATAATTTCTCTTTTTTTTCTATTATTTTATAAACTGCAAAAAGTTTTTCTTCATTTTCTGAAATATTTTCTCTTAAATTTTCTTCGTCAATTTGTTCTTCAATATTTTTCATATTTTCTGGAATAATTTCTTCTGAAATATTTTCTTCCATATTTTGTTCAATTTGTTCTTCAATATTTTCTATAATTTCTATATTTTCTTCAATAATAATCTCCATATTTTCAATATCAAAAAATTCTTCAGAATCTTTTTCTTCTACTAAAATTATTTCTTCATTTTCTTTTAATTCTTTTTGTTTTTCTATACAATTTTCAGATAAATTTTTATTTTCTATATTTTTATTTTTTGTATACTTTCTTTTTCCAGGACAATTTTTTCCATGATAAATTTGATTTCTTTTATCGGGCATTTTTTTACAGAAACCACAAGCAATTTTTATTCCTTCTTTTACATTTTTATAAATAAACTTTCTTTCGATAAATTTATCGTATTTTTTGGGAAGACAATTTTGTTTATATTTCTTCTCGTGTTTTGTTAAATCATATTTTTGTGAATAATGTCTATTACATTTTTTACATTGAAATTTTTTATTTAATGCTGAATCTTTTTTACATTTTTTATCTCGTAAATGTTTTAATAAAACAAATGAATGTGAAAATTGATATTTACAATTTCCACATATAAATTTACTACTTCCACGTATAAAACAATTTCTGCTTTTTATATGTTTAATTAAGTTTGTCAAATCACAAATGCTTCTTGAACATAAATTACATTTTGTAATTTTATAATTTTCTAAATTAAATTGTGCTTCAACACAATTTTTTAATATTTTAACTTCTTTTTCTTTTTGTGAATTTTTTATTATTTCACGTAATTCTTTTAATAAATTTATATATTCTTTGATATTTATATATTTTATAATAGTTTTATAAAATTCTATTAGAATTTCTTCTATATTGTTATAATTATTTACTTGATTATCATCATTTAATAAATACATAGTATTACTAAATGTATAAGTTGTTGTAACTTTGAAAAGAACATGTAAGTTCAATTCATATTTCTTTAAATTTTCTTTAGACATGACGATTTTATATTCGTCATTCTTCATTTTTCTATATGAAATTATTATTTTTTCTTTAATAATTTCATCAAGATAATCTTCATATTTTTCACCAAATTGTCTTGGATTCATATTAACATAAATTATGTTTTCTTTTTTGTCTATGAATATTTTCCCAACTGCGAGAAAATATTCTTCAATATTATTTTTTATTTTATAGATTTCACCTCGGAAATCTTTTATCCATAGTTTTAACTCACTATTTATTTTATTTTCTGATAAATTTATCAAGAAATCAATCATTTCCGTGCATTTTATTGACGGAAAATCTATTCTGATTCCAAAGCAAACACTTGCATAACCATTTATTAAATAATATGGCAGTAAATAAACATATTCTTTATTTATTTTTGTTTGTTTTAATAAATGTGGCATTATTTCATTTGCCTTAAAACTTAAATATCGGACTTCAGAAAAATCTGTCCCTTTTTCATACCTTGACCCAGTATTTCCTTGGGCTTCGATAAAATTTAAGTTATTTCTAGTCACATATTGTTGACTTAAGTTTATTAAAGCTTGTTTTTGTGCTTCATATAAAAAACTGATAGGTAATTCATTACCATTTATAAATTTAAATATTTCGTATTTTACGAATTTTTCTACAATTTTCATTTGTAGTGTATTTCCTTTAATTATATTTGGAACATTTCTATTTATTGAACATTCAACATATTTAATAAAATTCATTAAGAAATCTCTTAAAGATATTTCCTTTTCTAAATAATATTTTGGAATTATATTTAATTCCTTTTCATTTTTTATTTCTTTATACCATTCTAAGGTATTTTTTTTCTCATGATTTATTTTAGTCATTACAATTTTCATGATTTTCAAATCATTTTCATTTGGGGCCAAAATTTTTGTAATTTTTTTATTTGCCCAAATGTATTTTATTTCTTTCTCAGTAAATCCACTGAGACTTTGAAATGTTTTTATTTCTTTTTCATTATCAATATCTTCTAATTCTTCCTCAGAATATAAGTATACATTTTCATTTTCCAATTTATATTTTGGCAATACAAATATTTCAACTATTGTTAATATTTCTGGAAAATATTCCAAGAAATAATTTAATATTAAAGCCTGAATATGTAGGCCATCTTCATCACAATCAGTGGTAATTCTTATTGTACCATAACTGATATTTTCTTTAATAATTGGTTCATTGAAATTTATTCCAAGAACATTATTTAATTTTTTAATCACTTTATTAGTGAATATTTTATTTTTATTTCTTTCTTGTGTCACATTAAGGAATTTTCCTTCAAGGCCTAAATATCCTTCATATTTTTGCTTGCAAATATAATTTTTAATTCTGTTTTTGGCTGATTTGCCTTCAAACAAATATAAAATGCATTGTTCTGACTTTTCTGTTCCAGAATAAAATGCTTTTATGTAATTTATTTTCTTATTACTTTTATTTTTTATTTTTTCTTTTAATTTACTTTCATCAATTGAACTATCATCATCTGATTGTTGTTCAATTGTATTATCATTTTTATTTAAATCTTCGTCAAGGTTCATTCCTTGAAGATTTTCTATTATTAAAACTGATTCAGTTTTTTCAATATGAATTTCATCAATTTCTATTGATTCATTTAAATATTCTGTTGAGTCATCTGACTCTTCAATTTGATCAATTATTTCTATTGATTCAATATTATTATTTTCTGTTGCTGTTATTCTACAACAAACAACATCATATCTTTTATTAATATCTTTTATGTTTTGTTGTATAACATAAACAAGATTCTCTATTGAATTTAATTTTAGTAGAATAGCAGTGCCATTTCCACACGCTTTTCCCGATTCATTTCTTGAATGGGAATCAAAATAATAATAATCTATAATATTATTTATTTCTTTTTTAAATATTGCTACTGACAGACCAAAGCCAGTTACAATCATATGATTTCTATCATTATTAAATAGATATGTTATTCTTTCTAACATTGTACGATAATAATCACATGCTTCATAAAATAACCATGTGTTATATTCAATATCAAATGTTATATTATTTAAAATTATTTGTTCCAGAACTTCATCTGCTGAGATATGACCATTTATTGGTTGTATTTCTAAAAGATCATATGATCTTTGATATATTCTGGAACCATCAATTATTAATTGGTTCATAATTTCATTATTCCATTCATCATCATCATAAATGAATGAATATAATAAAGCTGTAACAGCTATCCCTGTACATGGGGTGCCCGTTTGAGCGAAATCTGCTTTTACACAGTTAATTATTTCAATTTCATTATTTTCATTATTTTCTTCAACAATAGCGACATTATTATCGCTACCGCCTCTTAAATTATTTAATTTTTTTATTTGTATGTTGTCTTTAAAAAGACTATTTGTTTTATTATTTATTTGTATTTTTTGTACTCTTTTATTAAAAAGACTATTTTTTTCATTTTGTACTCTTTTATTAAAAAGACTATTTATTTCATTTTGTACTCTTTTATTAAAAAGACTATTTATTTCATTTTGTCCTCTTTTATTAAAAAGACTATTAAAAAGGCAGTTTTTATTTTTGCCGCTTAATTTAATATTATTATCTTGGTCAACCATGACCGTTTTTATTTTATTATTATTATCTTGGTCAACCATGACCGTTTTTATTTTTTTTGATTTAATATTAAATCGGCCATCTTTGATGGAGTTTTTGCCTTCTTTGAAGGAATTTTTGCCATCAGTGATGGACTTTTTAAACTTCTCTTTTAGAAGTCTGCCATCAGTGATGGACTTTTTAAACTTCTCTTTTAGAAGTCTGCCATCAGTGATGGACTTTTTAAACTTCTCTTTTAGAAGTCTGCCATCAGTGATGGACTTTTTAAACTTCTCTTTTAGAAGTCTGCCATCAGAGATGGTCTTTTTAAACCCCCCTTTTTTTAGGTGGAGTTTGCCATCAGTGATGGACTTTTTAAACCCCCCTTTTTCAAGGGCGAGTTTGCCTTCATTGAAGGACTTTTTAAACCCCCCTTTTTCAAGGGCGAGTTTGCCATCAGTGATGGACTTTTCTGAAAAAAAAACACCTGAAAAAAACATACCCTTCTGCGCTGACATTTTGTCTAAGACTAACATAAATATCTTTTGTAAAAACTATTGAAAAGAACATTGCAAAATAGGGTGGTCCTTCTCAAAAAAAATTAAAATCGTTATTCATTTTAAAATTAACAAATATCATCATTAATTCACAATTAAATTTATTTTTTAATTGATTTATCAGTTAATAAAAAATATATAAATATATCATGGTGTTTTATGCTAAAATTTTTAAATAAGCATAAATATTTTTTTTATTTGGACCACCCTATATTGAAAAATGAAATAATAAAATTTTTTTAATTTAAGCCAATCAAAATTAGTTGAAAAAACGCAACAAATTTTTCATTTCAGTTGAATGCAACTTAAAATTAACCAACAAAAATAGTTGACGTTTAATTGTTGTTACATCAAAAAAAAATTAATTCATATATAAAAATAAATTTATTTATTGATAAGAATAAGTATATGTATAAATATATAAATGTAATAAATAAAATAAATTATAAATTTTCTATTTTAGGTTCCATTAAAAATTGGCCTGATCAAATCATTAGGAAAGAAATTTTTTTGTTCCAGAAAATTATGAATCTTTCTAATCATTAAATCTGAATCAAAATGCTGAAAGACAATGCAGAAATACAGAGGCTTTGGTTTGTTAAAAAAATTATTCTTTATACATTTTATTTCCAACAAAAAGGTTAACCCCTTTTTTATTTTTTTCTGATATTTTTAAGACATAAAAATAATAAAACAAAAGCAAGAATAATAGTTAATTGACTAATGAAACTGATTTAATAATCGAATATATAGACTTATATGTGTATATTTATACACATAATACGGCAAATTATCTTGTAGAGAAAAAAAAAATGTTCCAAGAAAAAAACATGAACAAAACTGGAACAGTTAAATATTTTGTAATTTCAAATTGATAATTTATGTAAAATCCATTAAAATGTTGTATTTGATTAATGATTATTAATAATATGAAGAAATAATTTAACTGATAAAAAAAAGTAAAACGGAACCATACGAAACAATTTCTTTTAATTTGTAAAAATTACTTGCAACAGTGAGTATCAGTTCCATATCAGTGTGAAATATTTTAAAGTTCTTGGTTCTCGAAAATTCCCAATTTGAAATAAAAAGAATGAATTTTTTATTAATCGAATTTATTTTGTTTCTTACAATTTTTATTTTACATTGTTCCTGTGATGAAAGTGTAAATGATAATATTCTATCGGATTTAATTTACAATGATTTACCACCAGAATTTCTTTTTAATGGATTTTATTTAACACAACAACAAGAGGAAGAAAACGAATTAAATAATAATTATTTACCCAAGGTTGGAATTTTTACGAATTACTGTGGTCCGGGAAGTAAACTTGATCAACCTTTAAAAAATGGTCCATACACAAGAATTGATAATTGTTGTATGAAACACGATAATTGTCCAAATTACATAATTTCGAAAGCAAACTATCAAAAATTTCCTGGTTTACCTATAAAAGGACAATTTTTCACAAAGTATGTTGGATTTTTTTTAATTTAATTTACAATAATAATAATAATACTAATAATTTTAGCTTTGATAAATAATTAATTTTTATGTTTTTTCTCTTTTAGATTACAATGTAAGTGTGATCTTGAATTTATCAATTGTCTTCGACAAATATCATCAAAAGCTTCTATTGCTGTACGAAATTTATATATATCTGTACAAACAACCTGTTTTGATTATGAATATCCAATCATATCCTGTCTTCAATCAGTGTTAGTTAATGTTTAAAGAAATTAAACATTATTCTACTAAATCTTGTATAATTTTGTTTTTTTAGTGATGGTGTTTTTTACGGCACCCGATGCATTCTGTATTCTGTAAACTCATCACTTGAGAAAATGTGGCAATGGTTTGATCTACCTAATTTAAAAAATATAACCCAATTACCGCATATTATTCTCAATTAATTTGGCATTAACATTTGAAAAATTGTAACTCATTTTCCTTAATTTAATTAATCAATTAACAGAGGTTGAAAATCTTGGATCTACATGCAATCAGTTAATTGATTTTTTGAGTCTTTTATATTATCAGCGTTATTTTGAGTTTTATTCATTTGTATTACAGATATTTTAATAAAAAATTAATAGTTTTGTAATTATTTTGCCTTTTGAGTTGTATTATTATTATATTATATTATATTATATTATATTATATTATATTATATTATATTATATTATATTATATTATATTATATTATATTATATTATATTATATTATATTATATTATATTATATTATATTATATTATATTATATTATATTATATTATATTATATTATATTATATTATATTATATTATATTATATTATATTATATTATATTATATTATATTATATTATATTATATTATATTATATTATATTATATTATATTATATTATATTATATTATATTATATTATATTATATTATATTATATTATATTATATTATATTATATTATATTATATTATATTATATTATATTATATTATATTATATTATATTATATTATATTATATTATATTATATTATATTATATTATATTATATTATATTATATTATATTATATTATATTATATTATATTATATTATATTATATTATATTATATTATATTATATTATATTATATTATATTATATTATATTATATTATATTATATTATATTATATTATATTATATTATATTATATTATATTATATTATTATATTATGAATATCCAATCATATCCTGTCTTCAATCAGTATTTCATACCTGTGTATTATTTTTAAAATTTTTAATTTTTAATTTTTAATTGTTAAATTAAATTTCGCATCTTTATAATTAAGAATGCTGTAAACCCTCTTTTTCTCTTGTCTTCCTTTTATTTTTAATTTTATTTCTATTTAATTTCTTAATTTTTACCTATTTTAATTTTTTCCGTTAATAATAATAAAACTGGCAAAACCATAAGCACTTGACTTTTATATATATTATATATATATATATATATATGTATAAAATTTGGAGTTTAATTAAATTAAAACAACACCTTTCAGTTTCACAACTTTTTTATATTTATTCTAAGTACATTAAATTTTAAACTAAATATAATATTAAAAGTATTCCTTATTTATATCAAACATTAACTAACACTGATTGAAGACAGGATATGATATAATAATATATATAAAATTAAACTCAAAGAAAATTAAAAAAAATAAAAATCGATCGAAGTGAACGTTCACTGTTTGCAACTAAACCGATTCCATTAAACTGAATAAATTAATAAAGCAAATTGTTGTTTATGTTTCTCTTAATCAAAAGAATATAATAATAATACAACTCAAAAGGCAAAATAATTACAAAACTATTAATTTTTTATTAAAATATCTGTAATACAAATGAATAAAACTCAAAATAACGCTGATAATATAAAAGACTCAAAAAATCAATTAACTGATTGCATGTAGATCCAAGATTTTCAACCTCTGTTAATTGATTAATTAAATTAAGGAAAATGAGTTACAATTTTTCAAATGTTAATGCCAAATTAATTGAGAATAATATGAGGTAACTGTATAATATTTTCTATATTAGATAAATCAAACCATTGCCACATTTTCTCAAGTGATGAGTTTACAGAATACAGAATGCATCGGGTGCCGTAAAAAACACCATCACTAAAAAAACAAAAATTATACAAGATTTAGTAGAATAATATTTAATTTCTTTAAACATTAACTAACACTGATTGAAGACAGGATATGATTGGATATTCATAATCAAAACAGGTTGTTTGTACAGATATATATAAATTTCGTACAGCAATAGAAGCTTTTGATGATATTTGTCGAAGACAATTGATAAATTCAAGATCACACTTACATTGTAATCTAAAAGAGAAAAAACATAAAAATTAATTATTTATCAATGCTAAAATTATTAGTATTATTTTTATTATTGTAAATTAAATTTAAAAAAATCCAACATACTTTGTGAAAAATTGTCCTTTTATAGGTAAACCAGGAAATTTTTGATAGTTTGCTTTCGAAATTATGTAATTTGGACAATTATCGTGTTTCATACAACAATTATCAATTCTTGTGTATGGACCATTTTTTAAAGGTTGATCAAGTTTACTTCCCGGACCACAGTAATTCGTAAAAATTCCAACCTTGGGTAAATAATTATTATTTAATTCGTTTTCTTCCTCTTGTTGTTGTGTTAAATAAAATCCATTAAAAAGAAATTCTGGTGGTAAATCATTGTAAATTAAATCCGATAGAATATTATCATTTACACTTTCATCACAGGAACAATGTAAAATAAAAATTGTAAGAAACAAAATAAATTCGATTAATAAAAAATTCATTCTTTTTATTTCAATAAAAAAAACTTAAAATTGGGAATTTTCGAGAAGCAAGAACTTTAAAATATTTCACACTGATATGGAACTGATACTCACTGTTGCAAGTAATTTTTACAAATTAAAACAATTTGTTTCGTATGGTTCCGTTTTACTTTTTTTTATCAGTTAAATTATTTCTTCATATTATTAATAATCATTAATCAAATACACCATTTTAATGGATTTTACATAAATTATCAATTTATATTTTATGAAATTACAAAATATTTAACTGTTCCAGTTGTTGTTCATGTTTTTTTTTTGGAACAAAAAAAAAAAAATAAAATAAAGCAATAAATAAACTTTTAAAATATTTTCCAACAATAAGTTGTATAGAAGAAAAGAAAAAGAAAATTCATTGTTTGTCTTATTGGAACTTCACAAAAATTAATTAACGGACATTTAAAGTGTTTCGATAAATTTTGTATTAAAAAACCAAATTAAAATTGAAAGCTGTTTTTATTATGTAAACATTATGTATTAACATTGGTACTGATATTTATTTTTCTCTCTTTCTGTATTGAACCCAAAATCCCTTCTCTGCTTGCATACTGAAACTAGTTTTCATTAATTTAATGGGATGCTGTGATTTGGGTGATAATTCAATTGTTAATTCTGATAGAATTTCAAAAAATACAGCTTTCACTTCCATTAAAGCAAATCTCGATCCAATACAATTTCTGGGACCAACACCAAAAGGAATATACGCAAATGGATTAATTTTATCTTTGTTCTCATCAGAAAAACGTTCCGGATCAAATTTTTTAGGATTTGGAAAATACTGTGGATCACGTTGAATACCATAAATGGGAAACCAAACACCATCATTTGGATGGAGTTTAATTTTAGAACCATCGGAATTCGTAATCGAGGTTTCTTCATTGCAGAGGCGATCAATGACTGCTACTGGAGGCCATTTTCTTAATGTTTCTATATTAGAAAGTTTTTATAAACAAACATTCTTCCTCACATGTAACACAAAAACTTACCGCAAACAGTCATATCCATATACTTCATCTTTTGTAGTATTTCGTAATTAATCGGTTTTCCATTCAATTCCTCTTTTACTCTGTCAATTTCATCGATTAATTTCTCTTGAATGTCAGGATTTGCTGCCAACTCATAAGACATAAAACACATTAGAATTGAAACTGTATCAAATCCTCCAAAGAAAAACAAAACACATTGAGCAGTCAGATCATCATCAGTCCATTCTAAACATTTATAATTAAAGAATATTAAAAATAATTTATTTAAAATTTAATTTACTTGTTATCGTTTGATTTGATTTTCCCACTTCAGATTCTTGTACTGTGGCAAAACCTTCTTGTTCTTCATATTTCTTATCAGATTTGTCATGTGTGAGTGAGCCCTGAAAGAGTAACATAATTCACCTTTATTAAAATTATCATGTTATGAACACCGATGGTACCTGTTTAGCTTGAATCAGCAAATTAATCATATCTGGACGAATAATTTTGTTATCGATACGATATTTCATGACTCCAGATACAAGATTTCTAAAAAACTGAGCCAATTTATCATCATACAATGATATTTTCAAGAACTTCATTAATTTTGGAAATGAATTATACATAAAAAATTTAGTTCCGCGTATTCCATTAAAATTTGTTAAAATATTTCCCATTTTTAAGAATTCATTATCTCTATCCGTAAGGGAATCAATTGTTATTCCAAATGCACAGGTACCAATAACATCATTTCCAAATCGTCTAAATAAATCTTTCATTTCAAGTTCAATTGGTTTTTCCTTTGTATTCTCTACAAGATAATTTGCCGTATTCTTTGCGCAATCAACAATCAAAGAAAACATTTGTCTCATTTTACTTCCGGTAAATGCAGGACTTAATGTTGCTCTCATATCACGCCACTTTTGACTTTTCATTGCAAATAATCCACGACCAAGCATTGGCTCAATATTTTCATCAACTGTAAATCGATGATCAACAAAATGATCGAAATCTTTCACTCCAATTTGTTTTATTAATTCAGGATCACGAATCATGTATACTGGTTTAAGAAATTCAAAAATTCCAATAAATCTAACAATGAAAAGAAATTAGAAAATCGAATACAAATTCAATTATAATATTTTAAGTTTTGTAAATAAATTTTTAGAACGATAACTTATTTAATTATTTATAAATCGCTTTTGAATTATTATGTCTTGTAAAAATAACTCAATCAATTTTTTTTATTAATTAAAAAATTGTACGTCAATCAGATTTCATTAATAAATTATAAGATCGTCAAATTTACCTTTCTGTTGGAAACATGTTATAGGCATCTTCAAATACTTCGGCAAAACTTTTAGTGCGAAATGTACATTGTGCCATATTTCCAAATAATGGAATAGGCTTAACAAATTTCACTTGACGTTTTAAAAAGAAATCATTATTTTTGGTAAAGAAACGATATAAAAAATAAAAACCAATTGCAATAACCAAAATCCATTGCATTGAAGTTAAACAATAACAAGACATATTTTCTACAAATTTAATTTTATTTAATTTATGAAAACCCTTTTATTTTCCTTTAATTTACTTTTAACTTTTAATCTTGCAAAGATTGAAATTAAACTAAATTTCTTTAAACGAAAATTATTATACTTAGTTATTTATGTTAAGTCAATTTTAATCAAAAATGTTAAAGATCAAATTTTGTTATTTGTTTTTGTTGATTTTAAAACGGAGTAAATAGTAGATAAGTGTCGTATCAAAAAACACGAATTACGATGATTATTTAGAAGTTTGTTATTTAAGAATTATCTAATACTAAAATATTATTTTTAAGTTTTTTTTTATAATGTTTTTGTTTTATTAGAATTAGATTATGAATTACTATGATAGTAAATTTATGAATTATATAAGAATGACGTAATTCCTTATAGATTATAATCGCACATTACTTACAAGTACTAAACATTCATGTTGTTATAGATTAATTTTATTAAAAGGTTTGCCAATTTTTTGTGTTAACCTTTTATTAAATTTATTGTTATTTAAAAGAAATTATCACAAAATTAACAACAAACCGCAACTAATGAATATTTATGAAAAGATAACATTTCATAGATTACAAAGGTCATCATCTATAGGTGGCTGACAATTAATTCAGTTATTAAAAAATATAAATTTGGTTATTAATTCTTTATTGAATAAAAATGATTATTCATGTATACAAGAAGTGATTAAGTTTACTCGAAAAAAAAACAAACATCTTGGAAACTTTATAATCGTTATCTAAAGTTTATTAAAATTATGATTAAATTATAATAAACAATATATTTCAGATTTACCATGAATTTAACTCTAATTATTTGAAAAGTGAATTTAGTAGATGTTATTATTTTAGAATGTTTTTAATAATTATATTTAATAAAATTATACAATCAATTATTTTATTTAACAATAATTTATTTATAAAAATAAACTTTATTTATCTCGTTTTCTGTATTGTACCCAGAATCCTTTTTCTGATTGCATATTAAAACTTTCTTTTTTCAACTTAATGGGATGCTGAGATTTTAGTGATAATTCAATTGTTGATTTTGAAAGAATTTCAAAAAATACAGCTTTCACTTCCATTAAAGCAAATCTTGAACCAATACAATTTCTGGGACCAACTCCAAATGGCATATATGCTAATGGATTAATTTGATCCTTGTTCTCATCAGAAAAACGTTCTGGATCAAATTTTTCAGGATTTGGAAAGTATTGTGGATCTTTATGAATTCCAAAAACTGGAAACCAAATTCCATCATTTTTTTTTATTTGAATATTGCTTCCATCAAAATTTTGTATAACAATATCTTTTGTGCAGTGACGATCAAGGAATGGAACTGGAGGCCATTTTCTAAGTGATTCTACGTAAGAAATATAACAACTTAATAATGTTATCTTATATACTAAATTTCAAGCGTTAAAAATTAAAACTAACCACAAACAACCATATCCAGGTATTTCATCTTCTGAATGATTTCATAAGTCATTGGTTTACCATTCAGTTCTTCTTGTACTGCATCTATCTCTTCAATTAATTTTTCTTGAATATCGGGATTAATTGCCAATTCATAAGACATAAAACACATAAGAGCTGAGACTGTATCAAAGCCGGCAAGGAAAAACAATACACATTGTGCAGTTAGATCGTCATCATCCCACTCTATAAGGAATAATAAACAAAATATTGGTGTAGGATAGAACAAGAATTCGAATAAAACTTACTAGTGATTTTTTGATCTGTTTTTCCAACCTCAGATTCTTGGACTGTCGCAAATCCTTCAGTATTTTCATATGTTTTATCAGATTCATCATGTTTAAGAGATCCCTATTAAATATAAATTACTTTGGTAAATGATAAAAAAAAAATTATGTAAAGGATTATTCATATACCTTCTGTGCTTGAATTAATAAATTGATCATATCTGGACGAACAATATTATTATCAATACGATATTTTATAGCTCCATGAACAAGATTTCTAAAAAATCCAGATAAACTTTTGTGAAAAAGTGGTATTTTAAGGAAATTCATTACTTTCGGAAATGAATTGTAACAGAAGAATTTAATTCCCTGAATACCATCAAAATTTGTTAATTTTTTTCCCATTGTATAGAACTCATTATCTCTATCCTTTAGTGAGTCACTTGTTATGCCAAATGCACATGTACCAATAACATCGGTTGAGAATCTTGTAAAAAAGTCTTTCATTTCAAGTTCCACTGGATTTTCCTTTGCATTTTCAACAATACAATTGGCAGAATTCTTGGCACAATCAACTACCAAAGTAAACATTTGTCTCATTTTACTTCCGGTAAATGCAGGACTTAATGTCGCTCTCATATCACGCCATTTTTGACTTTTCATTCCAAATAAACCACGACTAAACATTGGCTCAATATTTTCATCTAATTGAAGTCGATGATCAACAAAATGCTCAAAATCTTTAACGGCAATTTGTTTTATTAATTCTGGATCACGAATTAAATAAACTGGTTTAAGAAACTCAAAAACGCCAATAAATCTAAAAATAAAATAAAAAAATTAGAAAATTTGATACACAAATTGTCTATAATTAAAATCAATATTTAATATTTAATAATTGTATCTGATCAACAACGAATGCGTCATTTAACCATTTTTTTCTACAAAGCCTACAGGTTTGCACCTTGGACGATATCAGATATTTCCTCAATATTTAAAAAAATTAAAAAAATTTAAAATGAAAGAAAAATTTAAATAAATAATGGGAGAAAAAGGTAAACCAACAAAATTATCAAACATATAAAAAAATATAAATTCTACTCTCCTACACACACCCACATGCACTAAAAACAACATGTACTAATTAATAAAATAAAAAATGTAATTATAAATTACACACACGTAGAAGACAACTCTATCTAATTGGAAATTTTCAATAAACAAACAAATAAATAAAATAAAATAAAAATAAATAAATATAAAAAATGTTGAAAATAAAAATGATGACAGATATTTTTTATTTTGTTGTCATTACGTCGGTTTGTTTTATATCAAGATTTTTTTTGATTATTTATGTTAAATTTATGTTAAATTTATAGATTAGATTAAATAAAATTTAAAACAAAAGAATTTTTATTGAAATAAAATTCTCTTATCTTTGTATAAATTCTGAAGTGTAATTTATATTTTTAATAGATTTTGATAAGTTAAAAAATGAGTTGGTTGTAGCGAATGCATTTATATTTAAAAAATGGCGTCCATTATTGTGAATAATTTTCTATTATTGTACAATATTCTAACTAAATAAATAAAATCACAAACAAATCTAATATTAAGGGGAGACAATCATTTTATTCAAAGTTTTGTAATCTTTCAGATGAGATTTAAATTTAGCCTGTTAGGGACATTACAATTTTAAACTAATAATTAATTTATCTACATTTAAAAAGAAAACATAAATTTTATATACCTTTCCTTTGGAAACTTATTATAAAATTCAATAAATAAATTCGGAAAACTTGTTATCCGAAAAATACTGCTTGCCATATTACCAAATAATGGAACTGGTTTAATAAATTTCACTCCTCGTGTTAAAAAGAAATCATTATTTCGTATTAAAAAACGATATAAAAAATAGAAAACAACACCAATGGACAATATCCATTGCATTGAAGTTAAACAACAGCAAGACATAGTTTCTTTTGCGTTTTAACTTCAAATTTCAAAAAGACAATTACACGTAACACAACTTTACACTGAAACTTTCAAAAAGGAACTAAATCTTAAAATATTATAAAATAATTATTGTTTATTATTTTGTGTGTATTATCGTAACTCGTAAGTATACTAGACTAAAAGTATAAATAGATAAGATTCCATTAATTTAAAAATAAATATCTCTAATTAAACAATAACATTGAAATGCGAATTAGATATTTATTTATAAGTGACATAATGACATAGCATAATGAATTATTCAATAAAATTTTCCAGTACAATTTATTGTAAAAAATTTAATTGCATTTTATAATCAACACTTTTTTTGTAAGTTTTTAATTAATTATGACGATAAATGCAAATATATTGTAATTGTTTGATGATTGATAAAAATGTGTTTTTGATTTTTCCAATCCATAAATGATTTTTCACTTAAATATATTTAATATGTGGGGTTATTATTGCGTTAAATAATTAAGGAGATTAACTTAATTATTTAAAAAAGAAAACCCAAAAAGTATAACCTAATACATTCTTATCATTCTGTCAATCAAATTTTCTAAAGAACCAAGAAGAGAAATCTACAATTTTTATTTACCACGATTCAGAAACATTTTTAAATTTTATTAACAATATTTAAATATTTATTTATAACAGAAATTTTTTGTCTTTTACAAAAAAAAACAACAACAAAAATTAACTTTATTTTTCCCGTTTTCTGAATTGCAACCAGAATCCTTTCTCTGCTTGCATGCTGAGGCTGCTTTTTTTAAGTTTAATAGGATGTTGGGATTTTGCTGAAAATTCAATTGTAAGTTGAGACAGAATTTCAAAAAATACAGCTTTTGCTTCCATTAGAGCAAATCTTGAGCCAATACAATTTCTGGGTCCAACTCCAAATGGGATATATGCAAATGGATTAATTTGATCCTTGTTCTCATCAGAAAAACGTTCCGGATCAAATTTTTTAGGATTTGGAAAATACTGTGGATCATTATGAATACCATAAATTGGAAACCAGACTCCATCCTTTGGGTTTATTTGAACTTGACTACCGTCCGAACTAACAATGGTAGCTTCTTTAGTGCAATAACGATCAATAAATGTAGCAGGAGGCCATTTCCTTAAGGTCTCTAAAAGATTAAATGTAAATGAAAGCTTATCACGTTTTCATAGACAATAAACTAATTTCTCACCACAAACCGTCATATCCAAGTATTTCATTTTCTGAATAACTTCATACGTCACAGGTTTCCCATTGAGTTCATTATTAACCGCATCAATTTCATTTATTAATTTCTTCTGAATTTCAGGATTAGCTGCTAATTCGTATGACATGAAACACATTAGAATTGATACTGTATCAAACCCGCCAAAGAAAAATAAGACACATTGTGCAGTCAGATCATCATCAGTCCATTCTATAAATTTAGGAATATTTAAAAATAGTTATTATCATTAATTTAGAATTTACTTGTAATTGTCTTATTTGATATTCCAACTGCCGATTCTTGTACTGTTGCAAAACCTTCATGTGCTTCATATTTTTTATCAGAGTCATCATGTTTGAGTGAACCCTGAAATCAGAAGGAAATATTATTTCAAATTTTTAAATCTTATGAATTATGAGTGATAACCTCTTTAGCAGCAATTAATAAATTAATCATATCTGGACGAAATATTTTATTTTCAATTCGATATTTTATAACACCTGGAACAAGATTCCTGAAGAATTGTACTACATTTTTTTCAATCCATGTTATTTTTAAGAATTTCATTAATTTTGGAAATGCACTAAACCAAATAAATTTCAATCCTCTTATCCCATCAAAACTTGTCAAAATTTCTCCCATTCTATAGAATTCATTATCTCTGTCCTTTAGTGAATCAGTTGTTATGCCAAATGCACAAGTTCCAATTGTGTCATTCGTAAATCTTCTAAATAAATCTTTCATTTCAAGTTCAATTGGTTTTTCCTTTGTATTCTCTACAAGATAATTTGCCGTATTCTTGGCACAATCAACAACCAAAGAAAACATTTGTCTCATTTTGCTTCCGGTAAATGCAGGACTTAATGTTGCTCTCATATCACGCCACTTTTGACTTTTCATTGCAAATAATCCACGACCCATCATTGGCTCAATATCTTCATCCATTTGAAGTCGATGATCAACAAAATGATCAAAATCTTTCACTCCAATTTGTTTTATTAATTCAGGATCACGAATTAAATATACTGGTTTAAGAAACTCAAAAACGCCAATAAATCTGTAAACACAAATAATAATACGGGCCCAATTTTAGACCAAAATAAATTAAAGTCATTGGCTTAGCTAGCGAAGCCACTCATTAGACCTCAATACTATTATTTATATTATTAAAGTTTATTTATAAATACAAACAATTGTTTTTTACCAAATATTTATTTGTTTCAAAACGTTCAACAGTAATTAGATTAAAAAATTGAGCTTAAAAAAAATTGTAAACAAACTTAAGATTAACTTTTTTATAAATTGCCAGTTAATTCAAAACGTGTGATTAAAATAAGCAGCTTTAGTATAACTTAATATTTGCTATTTCGACTTTTTATAGAGAATAAGAAGATATGAAATTTAATTTAATTTGAAAATTCTATTTAGCTTAATATCTAACTAATTGAACTAATTATTAAATTGATAAGACACATAAATACCTTTCTTTTGGACAGTAATTATAAAGATCTAAATAGAAATCAGGAAAACATGATTTACGAAAAACAATCGGTGCCATATTACCAAATAATGGAACTGGTTTAATAAATTTCACTCCTCGTGTTAAAAAAAAATCATTATTTCGTGTTAAAAAACGATATAAAAAATAGAAACCAACACCAATGGCCAATATCCATTGCATTGAAGTTAAACAACAGCAAGACATATTATCTTTTTTCTTTGATTTTGTTACAGAAAACTTTGAGATGTACACAACTTTACTACTTAACGTTTTAAAGAAAACTAATCTTAACAAAGATAATTAATGAAGATAAATTTTGTTTATTTAAGTTTAGTTAATTTTTCTATATGTGCCGCATGTTTACTGCGATGTATTGAAAATTACAGATAAGCTTTTATCTAATTGTTTTGATGTTTTATTTATTTAAAATTTAATGATAATATATTTATAATTATTCAAATATAAAGTGAATGATTTTGAATTTTTCTAATATAATTTACAAAAAAATGTAAAAAATTGTTTTATAATTTTTTCCGCTTCTTTTGTTTTTAATCTCTAAATATTAAAAGTCAAGGCTTTTTTAACATTAAACCAAAAATTGCGTTTAAAAGCACTTTTTGTTTTAATCGTCTTGGGTGGTACGTTTTAATATGTTTTATTAATAAAATTTACCGCGTTGTGTTGTTATTAATTAGTTAAGTAAGAAAAAACTGAATAATTTAATGGAGTTTCGATAATCTTTGAAATTGCAACACTAATCCAAAATACGAATATAGAAAAGTTCAATTTATTATTTCTGTTGGACAACAGAAATTTTCTGAAATTTTTTTAAAGTGTTTCCTCTTTTCAACAATATGGTAAAATTGTAATTAATATTTTGAATCTGATCCATAACAAAAAAAGAAATTGTGAGACAAACTTTTCTAAAATATTTTAAAATTATAAATTCCATTCAATTAATTTACAAATTCCTCTTTAAATTAAATTAAATATTTTTTATTATTTGTTATCAGTGGTTTACTTCTTGTTTATATATTTTGTATGAAAAAATATAATACTCACATTAAATAATAATCAAAAGTCAAAATTAATTATAGATAAAGAAGAAATAAAAAGTAATATTCAGATGTCATAATATTTTTTATAATCACATAAATGGACTTTGCTTAAAAAAAAATTAGTAATGGAATTAATAAATATAATTGTGTTACTATAAGTGAAAGTGACAATTTGTTGCGTGAGGGAAGCTCATCGATTTTATTTTTTTTATGTGTTAAATATGCAATTCGAGTTTATCAATTTTTTTTATTTCAAATGAATTAAATACAAAAAAAGCTGAACTTTTAATTTCATTTAAAAACTGCGCATCCACGTAATCATTAACCAATTGAAACATCGCACAGTAAAATAAAATAAGCCAATTAGAAATAACCGAAATATTCAAAATTAATAACAGAGACACATTTAAAATTTGAAGAATGTTTATTTTTAAAAAAAGTAACAAATCTCAATTTTTTTAGTCTAATTCGTCTTTTGTTCTACTATTCATACTCCAAAAGATTTCAAATCAATTCCATTGTTTATTTTTCTGACTAAATTCAAAGTTTTTCAACTAAATAATGAAAAAAGAAAAATTAAAAGAGAAGAGTATATTTATTATTTATTTTGTTTTATATTTTTATTATTTATTTTGTTTTATATTTTTTTGGCTTTGAATTTGTATTTTTGGTAAATTCTCTCGCAATGTCGATATGTTCCCTAGGTACTGACCAATTCAAAAAAGATAATATAAGATAGTTAAGAGAAATAATTAGAAGAAATGGCCAACCACCTGTTTTCAGGTAACTGCAAAAAAAAAGGAATAACATTTATTAGATAATTAATAAAGTATAAAAACATAAGAAGGTACCTGACTAGTTTAGCGCCCAATAATTTGTCAGGTTCCTTTAGAACACGCTTATAAACTATTTCAGTACGTTTTGCAACATCGTCCCAGTTATAAAGATTTGCGACCGTTTGATTACATTTAAATGGACACAAAACAGTCTCTTGTTTTTTTGTAAAAAAAATTTTTCCTGTCTTACAATTCTTTAAATTTATCTCATTATTATTAAGGCAATTATTTGAATCACCATTAAGGTGATGATATCCATTTGTTATAAAACCATTTATACCATTTTTTTGAATAATTTTCCCATAATTCCTACGTTCGATTTGTCTACGAATAGCCTCTAATACACCATTTAAAATTGATTCTACATTTGGTTCTGTTAATATAATAAAATCCGATGGAAGTACTTCTGGTATGCCTCCAACTTTTGTTGAAACTATTTGTAAACCACATGATGCAGCTTCAACAATAGCCATGCAATAAGCATCGGTTAATGATGTGTTTAAAAATATGTGACCCTGGACAAGAACATCTCGAACCTAGAAATGGAAAAAAAAAATAATTATATCCAAGAATTTAGTTAATAAAAAAGGATAACCATTACCTTCGAATGTTCTAGAGCACCAAGTAATTTTACACGATCTTGCATATTTTCCTACAGGTTGTTGTGTGCAATGTCATCAAAGCCATAAAAATAAATAAATAAAAATAAATAAATAAATAATTATAATTACTTCTTTTATATTTAGTTTCTAATAAATTTATATTTGCCTTTTCACGTATTTCCTCTAGTAATCCTCTTTTTGGTCCATCACCTCCAATTATAAAATTAATATTTTTAGTATGACGAAATCGTGCTATTAACCCTACTAGAAGAGCAATGCCTTTGCGATAAACAAGACGTGAAACAATCACAATGGTAACTATAAGAATAAATAATAAAATTAGTTAATTACTTAATAATTACATAAAAAATGATTTGTATAAACAAACTTGTGTCATCAACGGGTCGTTTGATTGGATTTGGTGTAAATCGGGCAGTGTCAACCGCATTTGGAATAACTGAGACTTTATTTGTTGGTAATCTAGCACGTAAAACGGTGTTTTCTTTTCCTGTATGTGATACACAAATACAATGATTACATGTGGATAATCCAATTTCAAGGAATTTATTTGTGACAACTGATGATACATCAGCGAACCCAAAAAGACTATGATCGGTAAAGACCACCTAAAATATATATAAAAAAACGTAATATTAAGTATACCTAATCGTGAATTAATATAAATATTAAAATTAATTTACTCTACGCTTTAGTAACTTTCCAATTGCCATTGCTTCGTGTGCTAAAACACTAGAATGTCCATGTAAAATATCAATGTTTTCTCTTATAAAAATATATCGTAAAAGTGGAATGTTACATATCATTGTTGGTAATATACATTGATTGTAAAAAACTTTAATAGGAATATAGTAAATTTTTAATCCGTTTGTCATATATCTAATCCCATTTCTATCACCATACGAATGAGTCACTACGATTACCTTCAAGAAAAATATGCCTTTATGTGATAAAAGATAAAACGATTAAATTATTGTTTGTGAAATCTACTTACTTTATGTCCTCGTGTTATAAGACACTGTGATAAATTAAATATATGTTCTTCTACACCTCCCATATTTGGATAGAAAAAATCACATGCCATGCTAACACCAAAAAAAACACAAACAAATAACACAATTTTATTTATCTTAAACATTAATTGATTATGTATAATAATTAATTTACCATATTCGCATATTAGGTATAAGCAAAAATAACAGAAGTAATTAATAAAACATTTAAATATATGGGCCCAAAATTAGGAAAAATTCAATTCACTTAAGATTTTGTTAACGTCCACAAATCACAACAGATGTATGTAAGGTGTTGATTCAACTGGCCGTATTACCTTCATATTATATTTTCAACAAAATTCAACGTTGAACTGAAATAAAATGAACATTGTACTTATGGTTAAATATAAGTTAAAATATTGGTGAAAAAATTTAAACTTTGGTGACATGTTAAGCTGTGCAAATTCGTTAAAATTATGACGTTTAAATTTATAAAAAAAAAAAACTATTAAAACGACAAAAAAAAATTTTTTTTTAGTTATTTCAAAAAAAATAATATAATTACATTTTAATAGTAAATATTAATTCAGCTTTATATAAATTTTTATAATCATTTTCTGATACATTATTATAATAATATAAATAGCTATATTATTATAGTGTTAGACAAATTAACGATTTATTTTTTACTAATTCGATATAAGTGTAGAAAACTTTCAAATTGTAGTATTTTTATTATTAGTAATTAAATTGTACCTCAGATTAACTTAATTTAGGTAATTGCTTAAGATTACAATTACTAGTACATTTTTCTAACACAATCAACGTAACAGGTGCAGGTGACATTTCAGAACTTTCCGCGTTATAGAACTTTAGGAGAATAAATAACTTCACCATGCATATATAAAAATTTTTTTTGCAACAAATTAAATTTTTGTCTTATATAAAAATGAAACTGTAAATCATCATAATCCTTAATTTCTTTATTTATTTTAGTTATCTCTTCACTGTTGATCGTGTAGGAATAAATTTCTGTTACTTAAAGTTTTTTTTTTAAGATGTCATGTTATTGTTTAACTTCAATGCAATGGATATTGGTGATTGGTGTTGGCTTCTATTTTTTATATCGTTTTTTAACACGAAATAATGATTTTTTTTAACACGTGGAGTGAAATTTATTAAGCCAATTCCATTGCTTGGTAATATGGCACCGATTGTTTTTCGTAAATCATGTTTTCCTGATTTCTATTTAGATCTTTATAATTACTTTCCACTAGAAAGGTATTTATCTGTCTTATCAATTTAATAATTAGTTCAATTAATTAGATATAAGCTGAAGAAAATTATAAAACTTAATCTAATCACAAAAGTTAAAAATGTTTTCATTCCTTCTTATTTTTTCTAAATATCAAATTATACAAATTCTACTTAAACATTTTATTAGTTATTTTAAATAGAAGCTCGGAATGGATTAACAAGTTAGCTTCTGAACTTTAGATAGGACTTAATGAATGAAAATTTGTAAGACAAAAAAGTTTAAAATTTAATAATTAAAATTAAACTTTAAACGACTTTACAATTTTTTTAAGAGCTACAAATTTTAATAATGTGTAGTCCAATTCAAACAGATTGGTAATCAGATCATGAGTTAGCTCAATTTTTTAAACTACTGAAACCAATAAATGTTTGTTAAACAACTAAAGAAACACATTGTTTGTATTTATAAATAAACTTTATTAATATAAATAATAATATTGAGATCTAATGGAATCGCTTATTTAGACCAATGAATTAATTTTGTCTAAAATCATAGGTCTAAAATTGTGTCCGTATTATTATTTTTGTTTACAGATTTATTGGCGTTTTTGAGTTTCTTAAACCAGTATATTTAATTCGTGATCCAGAATTAATAAAACAAATTGGAGTGAAAGATTTTGATCATTTTGTTGATCATCGACTTCAAATGGATGAAAATATTGAGCCAATAGGTGTTCGAGATTAATTTGCAATGATGTTATTGGAACCTGTGCTTTTGGCATAACAACTGATTCACTAAAGGACAGAGACAATGAATTCTATAGAATGGAAAAAAATTTGACAAGTTTTGATGGGATAAGAGAATTGATATTTATTTGGTTTAGTGCATTTCCAAAATTGATGACATTCTTAAAAATAACAATGATTTAAAAAAATATATTTCAATTCTTCAGGAATCTTGTTCCAGGTGTTATAAAATATCGAATTGAAAATAAAATATTTCGTCCAGATATGATTAATTTATTAATTGCTGTTAAAAAGGTTATCACTATTAATTCATAAGATTTCAATGTAATCACTAATCAAGGTAAGAAATAATATTTCCTTCTGATTTATAGAATGGACTTATGATGATCTGACTGCACAATGTGTCTTGAAGTTATTCAGAAAATGAAATACATGGATATGACTGTTTGTGTTGAGAAACTTACTTATTGTCTTTGAAACCCAATAAACTTTCATTTACCATTTTATGGTACCATTTTATGCTACATTTATGGATCGTAATTGCACTAAAGAAGCCATAATTGTTGGTTCCGATGGTAATCAAATTAAAATTAACCCTAAGGATGGATCCACAGTATTTTCCAAATCCTAAAAAATTTGATCCAGAACGCTTTTCTTAAGAGAACAAAGATCAAATTAACACATTTACATATATCCCGTTTGGAGTTGGACCCAGAAATTGTATTGGCTCAAGATTTGCTCTAATGGAAGTAAAAGCTGTATTTTTTTAAATTCTTTCCCAACTTACAATTAAATTATCAGCAAAATCTCAGCTTTAGTATGCAAGTAGAAAAAGGGTTCTGGGTCCAATACAGAAAACGGAAAAAATAAAACTTATTTTGTAAACAAGAGTAGTTAATAAATATTATTTATGTTTATTATCGCAATAAAAACTATAACTTTGATTCTTTTTATTCCATAATCCGTTATTACTGTTTTTCAGTTCAATGTTATTTTCATTTCAGTTCAGTTTCTAAAAATATATGCAAGGTCCATTCTAATTGTCAATGTCAGATTGAAAAATGGCTAAAAACGGATTGTTAATTGTTACAAATCTATCGAAAATTTCATTGTCATTGTCCAAGGCTATAAAGTATGTTCCAAAAATCTTATATATACAATTGTTCAATCAACATAAAACAAGTCTACAAAATAATAGCAGAATCATATCTAACATATACTTGACATCTTTAAAATTGTCTGATAGTGTTGATGTTCGTGTAATTTTGTCAAATTTAAAAACACAAAACTACAGCAAAATTAAAGCCCAAATTGACTTGTTAATTTTTGATCATGAACTTACTAATTCTCAAACGGAATCTATTAAGAGTATTTATCAGGACACAAATATAATAACATTAGATAAATGTAGCTCGGATGCTGTGCAGGAAAATAATGAGTATTCCTCAGATTCTACGAATCTTAAGCTTTATGATAATGTAGTATTGGGTGGCACTTTTGATCGAAGTCATATTGGTCACAAAATTTTATTATCCGAAGCGGTTTTAAAAACTAAAAAACGACTAATTATTGGAGTAACTGATGTAAATATGGTTCAATGTAATAAAATAAACTGTTCAAATATTTCTATTATAATTTAAACATATTTTATTATTACAGCTAAGAAATTATCTGAACTCATTTTACCTGTTGATAAAAGAATTGAATATTTAAGAGAATTCCTTATAAATATTGATAACACAATAAATTATGAAATAGTAGCAATACAAGATCCATTTGGTCCCACCAAATATGATCCAAATATTCAAGTAATAACTATTATTGCATTATTAATTGAGAAAGTTATAATATCTACATTGCCCTTATTTATCCAATTTTAGTTAATTGTTGTTAGTGCTGAAACTTTGAAAGGGGGACAAAAAGTAAATGAATTGAGGAAGGAAAATAACCTATTGCCTTTGGAAATACATTGCATTGACTTGATTGAATTATGTTCAAAAAATAAAGACAAGGAAATGAAAATAAGTTCAAGTAATCAAAGAATGGACTTATTAGGAACTAGGCTTAAAACGCCCGCGGTAAATTAAATAAAAAACCATTAAGATTTTAGCTAATATAATGTTTCTACTTGAAGCTAAACAAAAAATTGTCTAAACATCCGTATATTATTGGACTTGTAGGTGGAATTGCATCAGGTAAATCTATTATGAGTGAACGATTTAGAAAAATGGGAGCAAAAATAATTGATTGTGATAAATTGGCTCATCAAATATATGAACCGGGAGAAGAGTGTTACGATGTTTTAAAGAAACATTTTGGTAGTGAAATAATTGGGGATGATAGAAGAATTGATAGAAAAAAATTGGGCCAAATTGTTTTCAATGATACAGTAATTCATTTAATTTTAATTATTTTATTTTTTTTAATAAATTCAATTTAAACTAGGAAAAATTAGAAGAACTGAATGCAATAGTTTGGCCTTTACTTTTAAAATATGTTAAAAAAATTATTAATGAATCAAAAGATAATCAAGTAATTATTGTGGAAGCAGCGATTCTTTTAAAAGCAGGATGGGAGAAAGAATTTCATGAAATTTGGTCATGTATTATTCCTGTAGATGAGGTTAAAGTTAAGCAATTTTTTTTAGAATAAGTTCTATAATCTTTCTACTTATTGTAGGCTATTCGTCGGATTATGTTGAGAAACAATTTAACTGAAGATGAAGCAAAAAAAAGGGTTAATGTACAAATAAATAATCATACAATTGTGAAAAATTCTCATATTGTGTTTTCTTCTCTTTGGAGTTATGAGTTTTCTCAAATTCAGGTTTTAAAATTAAACTAATATAAGAAATTTAACTAATATTAATTTATAATTTATTAATTTTTGTAGGCTGAAAAGGCATGGAAAATTTTAATGGATGAAATTAAAAAAACCAATAAATTATAATTAATACCAAACCAAATATGATTAAATTTTTTATTATAAGGTTATAGGATGTATTGAAAATTTTATATTTTAATTGGGAAAATTACAAAAAAGCAATTTTTTGGAGTGCTTGTAATTTAAAATGAAAATAAATAAAAGAAAAATTAAATTCATTATAAGAATTATTATTTTAATATATTTTTTTAAATAAAAATTAACCGGCAACGAGGAAAATATTAACAAAATAAATATATATCATTTTATTTCTTGTAACATTCATTCTGCACATAAAGTTCTCCTCTTTATCTACGGTGTCGGTAAAGTAGAGACGAATTTATTAGAAATATTGGAACAAATTTAGTTTTATGAATATAAGCGTTAAAAATTAAGTAAAAGAATAAAAGTTATGTCTTAACAGCATTTTATTTAATTTAATTAGTAAAGGTGATTAATTTAAATACATAGGTAGAATATAGATACATAATTCTTTGTAACTGGATTGAAAATTCAATTATTCTCATTTCATCATCATTCATCTTTTAATTTTTATTTATTTATGTACAATGTGTGCTTAAGCATAATTTTCTTTTTTTTTCTGTTTTTTAAATTAGGAATTAATTAAATTTATAAAATATCAGCTAGAAAAAAAAATTACCGGACTTTACAGAACAAGAAAAAAAAACATCGATTCTAAAATAATTAAATGGTTCAAAAAAAAAAGTGTCTCTTTGGTTTCGACAATAACAACAAAAAAAAAAAACAGGTGAATACAATGATTAAATTCTATAATGCAGAGTTTTAATTTTTACAGAAATCAAGGTATAATTATACAGGAAGGATAGGTTTTTTTAAACAGTAACAATAACAACAGAAAAAATACCAAAATATTTAAATATATATTCAGCGATAATAAATAATAATTTACTGAACATAAAATGAATATTCAGTCTTTTTAAAAAGTTAATTAATAGATATAATTTTTCGTTGATTATGTTCGATTGGAACCATGAAGCAATAATAAAAAAGCGTATTCATTATGACAACTTACATTGGAAGTGTTGTACAAATTGTTAAGATTTAATTTCATAAATAATATCGTATCAGGATTCAAAAAGTTTGCTAGTTTATTGTTTCGCTTAGTATTATTTATTATTTGAAAAAAGATAACAAAATGAAACTCAAACTCTGTTCAAATACAAAGTTCAAATTTCATAAGGAATTTAGGAAATTTATCCAGTTCTATCAGTAAAACACTTAAATATTACCAGCAGATATAAAATTTCTCATTTTATTTCTTATGTTAGAATTTATACGGAGAATAATCAAACGAAAAAGTTTTCTAATAATTAACAATTATAATTATGAACTATATGAATATTTACTAGACCTCAAGAATTTAATGATTATTAATTTACAAAGAGAAAGTAATTAAAGAAAAAAAAAAAAATCATTCGCAACTAAGAAATTTAAAATATATCAACTATTTCCCAATTAAATACATTCAGAAAATTCATTTAATAAACAATATCAAACATTCCGTATAAAATCTGAAGCAAACCTTTATTTCTTCTCATTTGTTCAACAAATTTACATTTTTTTTTTCTTCTTAAATTCTTTTCTTTTTGCATACAAATATCCTCTAGTCGTACCGATTAATAGAATTATTATTTAATCAAATTTAGCAAATATAATCGATAATGTAAACGCAGATATTGAAAAAAAAAATGTTATCAATACGCAATTTAATTCATAATAATAAAAAAAATAAATACATTTTACACCAAAAAACCGAGGTGTAATAGATATTTAAACAATTACAAAAACGTTCACTACTTTCTATTTGGAAAAAAAAAACCTAGCACTTGAATGTAAATATATTGATTAAACAAGTACAGCGCAAAAATATATTATAGTAGAGAAACGTTTCAGTTACGAACGTAATTAAGAACATTAAATGTAAATGTAACGTACATTTTGAATAAGGCCTAAATAGCATTAAATTTAATAAATGTACCTATACATAAGGACATTCTATTATAGATTATATTTACTTGACTCTTATCAGAATTAAAAATTCTAACAATTCTATGAGATTAATAATTCTATTTTAATTCAATTTAAGTGCGATCTTCTTTTGTAACAATTATATTATTGAGGTACAGTCTGTATCAGAAGTTCATAATAAATAGAACAAAACCAACATAAAAAAAAAAACAACATTTCAAATAATATGGATAATAAAAAGTTTGCATTACAAAATTATTTTTAATTAAAATTAATTCATTATTATTTAAGGGAAAAAAAAGGGCATGCAAATTTCAAATAAATAAATAATATTTTATGTTTTGTTTTCATTTTTCTTTTTAAAGATTTCTTTTTTTTTTTTTCACTACATTAAATCTTTTTTTTCGCGTCTTTTTCTTTTTCTTTTTTTTATTTTTTCTTTCTTTGTTTTTCTTCTTTTTTTTTTTTAATAGAATTTTCTTCTCATCTTTTTTTATTTAAACATTTTTTTTTTTTTCTTTATTATTTTGTATTATTTTTTTATTTTGGTGTTTTTTTTTTTTAATTACAATTTTCTTCATCTTCTTCTTCTTCTTTAATTTAAACATATTTTCACTGCAAATATATAAAATAAATGAACATTTATAATTCTCTGTTCTAACTTCTTCTTCTTCTTCATCTTCATCTTTATATTTTTTTGTTTCCTTTATCCCGGTGTGAAAGTGGAGAAATATTGTATGAATTTCTTTATTTAATTTTAATTTAAATTTCTTTATTTATTAGTTTTTTTTTTTTTTTTAATTATTTTGTTTTTTTATTTCAAATTTATTTTTAATTAAATTTTTCTTTTTCAATTTTAATTTTAATTTTAATTATTTATTTATTTATTTTTTCTTTAAATATTTATTTTAATTTTTTTTTTATATTTTTCTTTTTTTTTGTTTTTTGTTTTTTTTTTTGTAAAAGCACTTGGATATCTACAATTTGTTTTTGTTTGTGTGCAAAAAAAAAAAATTTTAAATTGCACTTTCGGAAAATAGAAAAAAAAAACCCCCCCCTAAGAAATTTTTGTTTCTTTATTTTTTATTTTTTTTTTTTTTGTAATTTTTTAATAATTTTATTTTTAGTTTTAATATTTATTAAGAACTATTTTTCTTTTATAAAATAAGAAATTAAATCGATTTCTCATTTTTCTTTAATGAAATTTTGAAAATTCAAACTAAATTTTATTTTTTTCTCTCATTTTATTATTTATTTTTTTTATTAAATTTTAAAACAAAAATCATTAATTTTAATTTTTTGTTCTGATTTTTGTTGACAGAATTTCAAAAGTTTAATCCTTTCAATAATTTCATGAAAAATAAAAAAAACATTATTTTGGGCATTTTTTTTTTTTTTTACATATTTTCAAAGTATCACAATATTTTTTTTTGCCAAAAAAAAAAAAAAAAAAGGAACGAAAAAACAAAACATTGAAATTTATTGAAATTTTTATAATTTAGATTTTTTAGAAAGAAAAAAAAAATCTATTTTCTCCTCTTTTTTTTTTTTTTAATATAAATCGGAATTAATAGGCCAATTCGTGAAAATTATTTTAAACTTTAAATCGTTTCATTCTATTTTCTTTTTATTTTGCTTCTTCTCTTTTTTTTTTACATCCCAACCCGCCGTCCAAGAGAATTTCCGAATGGAAATATAAAAAGCAACGAATTTTGTTCCCTTAGCTCTGAACTTGTTTCTTTATTGTTTTTTTTTTAGTAAATATTTTTAAAAAGAAATTTATTATTTTCAGAGATGACGAACAACAACAAAAGAAGAAGAAGAAGAAGCAAAAGTTTTAAATTTATAAAGCATAGAAAAATGAAACGACTAAAGATGAAACAATTTAAGATTATCGAATTCATTTTTTTTTTTTTGCAGAGCGATAGGAATAGAAAATTTTCATAGTGCCATTTAACTAATTTTATAAGAATAAAAATGGATTTTATAGAAAATTGATTTGTTTTTAAAGATACAAAAAAAAATTTTTATATAATTGTATGGTTTCAATTACCACACCCCCTACACCCCATCCCGGACATTATCGGAAAATTGAACATTTTTGAAAAGACAAAAACAAAAAAAAAAATAACAGAAAAAATAAACAAGAAAAGAAAAAAAACAACACAAAATTTAAAAAAAAACCATTTTCTAAGAATATCACAAAATACTTTTCATAAAAAAACAAAACAAAACAAAACAAAAAAAAAAAAAAGAAAGAAAACTTCATCGGATATTTTTTGTTTTTTTTTTTTTGTATATTGCCCCTTCTTTGCCACATTTATCTCGATGTATTTTAGTGATTTTTTTTTTCCTACTCTTCTTCTTTAATCCATCCATCCATCCATCATATTTTAAATGTTGAAATTCTAAAAAACAAATTTCATTTTTTTTTTATTCTTTATTTTGTTTTCAGACGAAGACAACGACGGGGAACAGAAAGAATCACAGAAGAATGTATTTATTTATTTTTTTTTTTAGCCTTCATTTATTACTAAATCATTATTAACAATTATTTCATCTTTTATTTCTTCTTCAATTTCATTTAATTTTTCTACTTCATCAGCAACTACATCATCATCCTCTTTCTTTTCCTCTGCTACTTCTGTTGTACTGTCCTCCAGTTTTATTTCCTCTAATTCATCATTTATTGTATCTAAACACTGATCAAATATTTCTTCAGGTTCCTCAGTTTTTGGATTAACTTTCATAATATCAGATTCACGTACAGATTGTTCAGAACCACCCATACCTTCACCACTTGGTCTTAATACAAGATATAATAATATATCAGATAATGATATAATTCCAATAACTTTTTCATTTTCATCAACAACAACAAGACGATGTACTTCTGCACGTACAATACGTTCCATTACTGTGTATAATGTTTCATCTAAATGGCACTTTTGGACACCCTCAAACCATGCATTTCTATGTTCATTTGCTTTTTTAAGTGATACATCTAAATCATTATATGTCTTTTCTGCCGCTAAATTCTAAAAAAAATGAATTAAAAAAGCAAACAAAAAATATGTGAATTATTATCTTTAACTTTAAATAACAATTAAAAGTAACTCAAATATTTACTTTTAACCATTCGAGAATTTATGATAAATGGGATTTTAAAGAATTTTGAATGTCAGACAAATTTAAAATTAACAAATAACCAACAAACATTAAAATAAATCAGGTTTTAATTTTTTCTCTTATTTAACAAATTGTTTTACATTAATTAATTTTTGTTTTTCGTGTAAATTTTTATGACGTCCGTGTCATTGTGAATAAAAACAATTAACGATATAAAAATAATTTAAATTGAAATAAAACTTACAATAACATCAAATTTGGCATAAATATCAACTAATCGTCCTTCAACATCAATAACTGGTAAAGCTGAAACACGTCTTTCAACAAATTTATGTAATGCTGTTATTATACTTGTGCCAATTGTTGCTGTTTCTATATTATCATATGTACCAATTCTTAATTCACGTAAAGTTTTTTGCATATAAGATGGTTTGGGTAATTCAGTTATCTAGAATTATAATAATTCATAAAAATTTATAATAAATTAACTTTATAAAGACAGATTTATAAAATATCTATTTTAATTAATATTCTATTTACAACTTTTTTTTTCCTAATTTAATCGTTAATTAATTCAAAGAAATTCCAATCCGTTTTATTTTATTTTTATAATAAAATAATTATTTATGAATGATTTACAAAAATACGAAATAATTTCCTTTATAAATTCATAGGTTTATAAACTCATCCGAGAAAGTTGTATAAAAAATAATTATAAATTAAAATAAAATAAATAATTAAATAATTTATCATTTGCAGAATTATTTGTAATTCTATATTCTACACACTTCACGTAAGATATTTTTATTCCGTTCATACAATAAATCAAATCGAGTATCAAGATTAATTCATCAGGACAATAAAGGTTAAAGTTAAGGTTACACACGTTTTCTTAATAACTCTTAAATGTTACTTTATGTGAGTCTTAAACCAAACATTTATTTCAATTAAACCTTTTGAAATTATCGTTTAAAACAAAAAGTAATTTATTTTGTACAAAATGAAGAAAAGCCCGATATTAAAGCATTATTTTTCTCCTTATTCATGTTTCTAGAATCGACCATTAATCCTTAACACAAAAACAAAAAAAAAATACTTACATATAAAAACAAAAATCTAAGTATTCTTTTATGTGTTAAAATATATAAAACATTTCCAGTTAATGGATCAATAACAGGAAGTCGATGAATTCTATTATGTATTAATGTTTTAATAGCTTCGTATAATGAAGAGTCTGGACTAATACTAACAAGTGGCATTACTTGATGTTGCAGAACATCTTTAAGAAAATAAGATAAAAAAAAGACAAATTAAAAAATGTAACAACAGTCAATCAATTTCACTAATAATTACTTCTCCATGTATCTAATTTATGTTCTTCTAATTGATCCATTGAACTATTAGGCGATGTATAATATCTTTGAAGTATTTTTATAAAATCTGTAATTGTAAGCATACCAACAAAATGTTGTTTCTCAGAATCCCAAAGTGGTGCAGCACGAACTCCTATTATTATTTTTTTATGATTTTAAAGAAAAAGAGAAAAATGTACATTAGATGAATTTTAAATGATTTTATAAAAAAACATAAATACATTAACATTGTCTTATTGTCTAAACCAATACCCAATACATATTTGATCAACGCTATTAAATTGCAAAAAACATAAAAGAATTTTTGGGTAAATTGAAACAATTTAAAATAAGTATCTTTAACATTTTCAATGGTTTTTTTATTTTCGAATATTTTAATAATCTCCTGAGTATGACCCTCTAAAAAAAGGTCAAAATAATATTGAGATATGATTAGAAATAAATAGTAATGTGAGTTGTTGTTATGAATTAATGTTTATTTTTATTTCTCTTGAAAAAAGGACGAATATATCCAATACTGGCAACAATCTAGTCATAAGAAACACAGATTCATGTATTTAAGTACAAATCGATAAATGAGAATCCAATTGGAATAATCCAAAAGCTTCCAAATGTGAATATTATGAATGTTTTCGGACTTTATTTTTTTGAAATAGGAAACTTTCATGTAACCATTTTTAACAGAAAAGTATTCTGCATTTATACGGCTGATTCTTTATTAAATCGATTCAATATTTAAACAAAAAGAATGTATTTTTGTAAAATATGAAATTAATTTTCTAAATTCGATAATTTACACAAAATAAGAAATGATTAGAATATAAAAAAGTACTTACCATTATACACCAATGCATAAAAGGCCTTTTTAACAAGTAATTGTGTATCAAATACAACCAATTTTGCAGATGTCGGAATAAGATCATAGCACTTATGGAAGCGAAAGAATTTAACAAAAATTTGTGATTCATCTTCTTCTAAAAAAAAAAATTACAAAAATAAATACAATTTTTAGTAAAGAAAATTATGTTTTAATTTATTTTATTATTTTTTATTTTTTTGAATTCAGTAAAACCTCTTTAAATTTAATGAGAAAATTTGGAATTGAAATATTTTAAATCATCTTTTCAAAACTAAACAACTAAATACCCAGGAAGTTATGCAATTAAAAATAAACACGCGCATTAAAGCACATTCAGCTAACACAATCTTCCGTCTCGTAACACAAAATAAATTCTATAATTTAATATTTTAAGTGAAATAATTAAACACTAAATACGCCTGTATGAATACAAAATATTCCAAAAACTAACGAAACTGAAAAAATAAAATCTATTCTAAAATTGCAGAGAATTCAAAATATTGGTGCGTTTGTTTAGTGAATGAAGTGAATCTTCTAATTACAAAAAATATTCTAAATTTCTAAAAGATGCAAAATTTATTAAGGAAAAATATTTGCAAAAATTGATTCTATTTTTTTACATTGAAAATTTCAAATTGAATCAGAATTATTGATTAAATAATTAAATTTTGCTAACGAAAATTTAATGAATAATGATTAAAATAATAAATTGTCATTGTCATTGGATTCTTTAACAGTGCCCATGTATTTAGTCTGTCAGTGTAACTAACGACTATTAGGAATTAGGACTAACAAATTTAAAAATAAAAATAAATGATAGCAGAGGCCTTTTAAATTTATTTTTATATTTGGGGTTCATTGACGCAGCATTTTTTTTTTTACATAATAGGAAATAAAACAAAATAAAAAAATACTGTTTATATAATTTTATAATGATAAGAAATTCTTGAATGTGATAAAATTGGTGACTGTCCCAAATTTCCGTTTTTAATTTTTGTTTTAAAAAATGTTGCCATTAAATTAAAAGTTTGTCCAAATAAATTATGTTGGTTTTTAAGCATGATCTAAAATACGCTCGAAAATATTTATAAAAAAAATAAACTCAAGAAATAATTAATGATTGTCCAAATTTAATTATGCTTCTCTTCTCTAATCGATTACATAATTTCCATATTGATTTTCATAAATAAACAAACGATAATTCATTAATTCAGTACAATAAATTGATACGAGAATAATACGGAACAAAATGAAAAAGAATTATTTGTAAACGAGAATATAATTGTGTTCATTAAAATTTGAATTAAATAAATATACAAATATTTACTCAACAACTGTACTAATGAACAATAATTACGTTCCTATTAACACATAAATTTACTAATGCTAAAATTTATGACAAATCCTTATTTATTGTCATAATCTAAATAATATTAATGAATAGTGTAAATTTGCATTATTCAAATAAATATTCCACGTCAATAATCATTAATTAAAAAACTTATTCTCAGTTTCAATTAAATATTTAAAAAAACCTAAACATTTCTTTCTCACATTTTTCTCAAATTTCACAAAACATCAAACATTTTTTTTTTCTAAGTGCAAACAATTTATCAATGTTCTTATTTTTATATAAATAGAATGTGCGTACAAAAGAGGTTTTACTTAAATATTTCATATTTTTTTATAGACCAAAAAAAAAAAAGAAAAGTCGATTAAAATTCTATGAAATAATTAAAAAAATTTATTGGATTTGTAAATTCAACCTTTTTTTAATAAATCCGCTAAAACATATTTCCATGATTTTGATACTTGTTCAAATTCTTTAATACTTTCTACAGGATAAATATCACATGAATACCAGTCACCACCGCCGAGCACAAGGCGTCCAGCATAATTTGAATAAAAATGCAATTGTAGCATTGACATTGATTCTGCATTGAAAGCATCACTGGATCAATTTTTGTAATTTAATTTATTTATTTTTTATTTTCATTGATTTAATTTTGTCACAAAAACAAAAATTTTCAAAAATTCAAAATAGAAAATTGAATCGATCGGAAATGTAAGAAAAATTCATAAAATGTACTTTGGTTCATTCAATTTATAAGAAAAAATATTAACTGTTGTTGTAATAGGAAAGTTCTACATTTCTTTCAAACGAAAGAAGAGAAAATGGAAAAAATCTAGAGAAAAGAAAAACAGACGGAAAATATATTTTTCCTGTACCGATTTGAAATCTCTTTCTTCACTTCTTTCTTTATTTATCAATATTTTCTAATAAACAAATGAACACTTTTTCTATTAATTAAATTTTTCCTATATTTTCATTTATAATTCAATTTTCTTAATTTTATTTAAAAAAAATTTCTTCTGAAAATCATTTTTAATCAAAAACAAAAAAAAAAAAAAAAAAAAACAGAAAATTACATTCGTTTTTTTCTGAATTTCATTCACTCTAACATTGTCTCTCTCATTTAATTTACTCTTTCTCTCTCCCTCTGGCTTTTGTTGTGCACTTGCGTATATGAAAAAAATTTTCGTATATATTTTACTTCAAGAATCAAACGAAGGTCAAGAGTGATTTATTTATTATTTTCTTTTCTTAAAAGATTTTGCTTTTTTTTTATTATTATTTTTATTTATTTATATAAAAAAGTTTTTAAGAAGAAAAATTAACAATAATTATTTATTTTCAATTGTACATACACGTACACACACCAACACACATTCACATCTATTCATTTTTTAAAACGAGACTTTTTCGTTAAAGAAAATTGACTTTAATTAAACCAACAAAAAAAAAAACAAATAGATTCAATTTTTTTTTTCTCTATTCGTCGTATTTTTTTAAATAAATAAATTTAAAAAAATCAAAAAAGCAAAAAACAAAAAAACTTATTTAAATAAAAAGATTTATTATATCTTGTCTATTTTTCTTATTTGTACTTGTTGTCTTTGATTTTTTTTCTTGTATTTAATTACAATTTCTTCTTTTATATTTTTATATTGAGAATCCCTCTCGGTCTCTAAAATAAAATCACAACAAACTCAGTAAAATATTTTTTATTTTACTTTTATAAATTCACACAACAAACAAAACAACAAACCAACCAACAAAAAAAAAAACTTTAATATTTTTCTTTTACTGTCTTTTATTTTTTTTTTGTCTATTTTCAAAATTTAATAATTATTTTTATTGTCTTTTTATTATAGATTTTTTTTTTTTTTGTAAATCTTTGAAGAAGAGAAGAGGAGCGCCGTACTATATATTTTATTTTAAATTTTATTCTGGTTTTCTTATAAAATGTATCAAAACTTTGATCATTTTATAAATAGACAAGACATTTTTTTTTAAATAATTTTTTTCTTTTTTTTCTTTGTCTTCTCTCAGCAAGACTTGTGTATTTTTTGTTCTGTTCTTGTTAAACAGTCTTCTATAATACGTCGTTTATTATTTTGTCGTCCGTCGTTTTCGTCGTATTTGCGTCGTTTCTTGCGTCGTCGTTTAAACCGTCGTCGTTGTCGTCTTTTATTTATATTGTTTTGTTTTTTTTTTTTTTGCTTTTACTTATTTTCATTTTCAAACGAAACTAATAATAAAAAGGTTTTATGTAATACTTTTTTCGCTTCCCCCTGTTTACCCTTACACCTCTTGTACTTTTTCATTATTTAGTTAAATTGTTTCAAATAGATGAACAGAACAGAACAGATGAGATTTATAAAAAATAAATAAATCAATGATCTTAAAACATTTCTTCAATAATAGATTATTGTTATTCTGACAAAATAATCTTATGTGATATATTTAAAAACATTAACAAAACAAAATGATTGTAAAGTACTTTAAATTATATTATAAGATTACATTTGTAATGTTCAAATGTTCATTAAACTTCAACCATCCAAAATCATTCAGAAAAAATTAAATATATTGTGGATGAGAAACACATTTTCTATACATTTTAGTTCTCTTACAATATCTATGCCAAGAAAAAAAAATTCCAACATAAGACACACAGTTAAAAACAAAAGTTAAAAGTAAACCAATCATGATTTTAGACACGGAAGAATTGAATTTAATTTGTAGACAACAAAACAAATAGAATTATGTCGACGCCGGATGTAAAATAAATATTCCTTTAAATTGAATTGAATTCTCTTTCAAGACCTATGTTAATTTAGAGTACCCAACATCATTATGGAACAAAACACATAAATGTATTGATCAGGTAAAAGTGAAGAAACAAAGAATACCCAATTCTCCAATTATAATTCATTGTAACAAAATTGGGAAGATAGACGGAATATATTCGTCACATAACCAATTTAAATTCATGATAGTTAAACCTGCCTATTTCTAAATTTAAACAACATTTTATAAACTCAAACATTTCCCTAAACATATCAAAAGAAATTATTTGACTAATAAGAAATTATTGAGGTAAATATAAATTAAATTATCTTTTCAATTCCAAAAAATTTTAAACATATTTAAAATTCAAGAAGAACAACATTGAAGTTAAGAAAACAGAATGAAAATAAAAAAAAAAGTTTCTTACCTAAATCAGATAAACTAATTTTCTCAAGAAAAGGATCAGCAACTGGCAACTGGAAACATAAATGAGATTAAATTAATAAATTAAATTTAACCAAAAGAGAAAATTTCTTATCTACGTTATTTTTTCTTTGCTTTCTTTTCTTTTCTTTTTTGACACAAAATTCTTTTAGAATAAAATAAATTCTAAGAAAAATAAATTTAATAAGAAAATCTAATTAAGGCAAAATGAAAAAAAAAAATCCAAAATAAAACAAAAAAAAAAAAAAAGTACAACTTCTATAAATTTAAATAAAAATACTTTCGTCGTTCACAATTTAAATTATGTAATAAAAATGTAATAAAAAATGTTTTTAAACTTGAACCAATTATTCAATGATTTCTTCTAATTGAATAATTTATAAATTACAATTTTAATTGCAAAAAAAAAAAGAATTTAGAAAAAAAAACAACGTTTTAAATTTTTCTCAGTCCGAATAAAGATAAAAATTATTTTTCATTGAATGAATTTATATTTAAAAATGAAGATAGAATGACGGAATAAAAAGTTTAAATGGAATTAAAAAATAGAACTCACTCCTCTTGAATCTCTAAATAATATTGCTGCATGATGTGGATCTAATGTACCATCCGGTCTTAATCCACGACTTGTTCCAAATGAAGCACGTCTTTTTTCTAATTCAGCTGATGCTCTTCGCATATGTGCACCTATTTTTTTTTTTTTTGGTTAATAAAGATAAAAATAAATTAGTAAATATATTTTAGAATTTAATAAATAAATAATATTTTCAAAAGCCAAGTTCACATTCTTATAAATATTGGGTAGAGAGATTTAGTTAAAGGTCATTTATTCAATGTAATGAAAAACTGAAATAGAATTAGAAATTTTCATTTCTCTTCGGTTAATTTTGTAAATAAAATATTAAAAATATAAAGAAAGGAAATGCACTAAAAAAACTGACGTATTTTATTGGCATTTGTTTTTCTTTTTTATTAAATCATTCGCTTGTTTTCAAAACAGTTGCGAAGAACCCACATGCAGGAAAATATTATTAAACATTTATAAAACTGTGATCAAATCTATAATTGAACAGTTAAAACTTTAAACCACAATAAATTGAACCATTTTATAATCTGATAATGGTGGTCAGTATATAAAAGAGGTCAATAATTACTTGAATAAATTATAAAAATTACATACAATGCCTACATTATTTATTCATTTGAGAATCAATAGAGACAAAATAGACTAAACGTAAAAGTTTCACAATTGTTTAAATTTTAAAAATATAGAGAATTAGATAAATATTATAATAATAATAATTAATGGTCAACTGGTAGAAATTTCACAGAATACACAGACAAGGTTTGATCAGAGTTAAATTGCTTGTTAACGATGAAGTAGATTTCAAGATGAAAAATGAAAAAAAATTACAAATGAACATAAAAAAATAAAGGCAATATCATAAAGTTGATTAAAGTGTTATTCATTTTTTTTATGGCCTTTTATGATCATACACAATTTTCCCCCTCTTCACATACCAACCACTGATGAATATATATAAATATATAAAGAATATACCTTCACTTAATATTTTATCATATACTTTATATGTTGCATCACAATCATTTAGTATTCCATGTGATGAATTAACATCCAAACTTTTAGAACGTGAACGAAAATTTTCTTGTGGATCATTTAATGGTATTTGTGCTGATGAAATGATACTAGTTGATTCATGACGTCTACGTGGCCATATATGTACTTTTTTACCAAGATGTTTAATCATTCCTTGTACAGTATGATGATGATGAGTTTTATTATATGAATTAGGTCGATTAGTTTTTTCTTTAATAACATCAGTATCTTGATTTGAACTTAAACTTCTAACAAAACTAGTATTATCTATACGACTTCTATAACTAATATGACTTTCTGGTATTTTATAATCATCCAAAGAATGTGCAGCATGTGTTCTATGAAATATATTATTACGATAATTATCAGTAAATATTGTTGGACGGTTCGAATCGTATGCTCCCGTATGTGTAAAGTATTGATGATCTGTTTTATATTCATATATATTGTCTAAATCATGTTGAAATCCTGTATTTCCAACTGGTGGTGAACCATACATTTCAAGTGAACCACGACGATAATTCTATAAAGATAAATAAATTATTAAACAATTGTATTTCTTCTTAAATTAAAATAAACAATTTATCTTTAGGTACCAGGATCTAGACTAGACGAACGAACTTTCTTTTTTAAAAAACATAATTTATTACGAATGATATTCAGATAAGTGCAGGTCATTGTTATCTCATTTCATCTTACAAAAATATTTCATCATTTCACTTTGGTTCTTATTTTTGATGAATTAAAAAGTTTGAAGAAATATTGTGGTCAGAAGAAATTAATTAAAGAAACTAAGTAATAAGATAATTGATAAATTTCTACAAATTCTTACCATTGTGTTTTAATTATTTTATGAATCACACAATAAATTATCAACTAAACTTTTATTTTTATTCATTTCCTCATAAAAAAAAAATCAAATGAAAAATTTACTTATGACCAGTGAAAATAAAAAACAAAATATAAACATTGAATTAAATTGTAACGTTAATTTTGTTGTGAAAGAAATTTAATTATTTGTAGTAAATAAATTAAAGTGAAACAACGTTCAATGAAACTCGTACATAAAATGCCGACCCTTAGATAATAACAAAAAAAAAAGAAAGAAAAAAAAATTGCTGTTCGATTTTGAGTTCGTAACTAGTCTTTGTTTTTTTTTTTAGTCTAAAGAGCGCCTGTGCTAAAATTAAAATAATTTACAAACAAACAAACAAATTAAGATAATATTAAAATGATTAAACGCGTACCGTACTATTTCGTCCACTATTATCATTATTACAGCCTAACATTTGACTTCTTCTGACAAATGAATTAATTGGACTGTTATTACTTGTAAAACTATTTGATAAAAGATTTCCATCATTATTTGTTTGTATATATTTTATTCCAGGTATTGGCTGTGGGCTTGAGCATAAATTTTCATTTAATCGTTGTTCTATAAGCAAAAAAAAAAAAAATATAATTAATAAATAGAAAGTAATTAAATTATCTTAAATCAAAAATAACAATTATTAAGATTATAAAAAAAAAATTACAGTAACACTTTTTTTGTTATTTATTCGTATCTCGTTATTTTGTAGAAATTACATTTTTTTCCAAGAATTACTAAAAGTATTCTCTAGTCATTAGTTGTAATGTAAAATTAATTATTCTGATTAATATTTTTTTTTCCTTGATATGATGATTTATCTTATCAAACTTTAAAAAGAAATTGTTTATAAAATTTTGTACAATCTTAAGGAAAAAAACTTCGTTATCTCTATAAAAAATAATTCAAAATAATTTGTTCAAAAATATAATAAACCAGATTTATGGTCATAAAAACCAACGCTTTCATATACCGCTTAAGAGATACACAGTTTATGAAGAGAAACAACCCCCATAAATAAACATATAAAATTGACATTTAGAATCCTTAGTACATTATAAGGGTTGCCCGATATTCACAAGTTAAATTACCAAAAATTTTATTTACTGTATTTTTTTTTTCTATAAAAAATAAAGAATTAAAATATCAACTCTTACCTTTTGACATGGTACCTGATTTCACATCATTATTTTTATCTAATGCACTATCATCATTATTTGTTGTTTTAAAATTATTAAAATGTTGTTGTAAATTTGTTTGACTTGATATTGAACTTTGATTTGAATGCCAACTATCTGTACTATTTTGTTTATCCATTGCATGTTGTCGAAAAAGATTCTGAATTCCGTGCATATTTTTGTTATCTCTTTCCCTTTCTTTTTTCGTCCGTGTTGTTAAATGAGAAATTGATTTTTTTTTTATTTTACTTTTTTCGTTTTTTTTTTTTGAGTTTATTAATTGTTTGAAAAACAATTTTTTATTTTTTTCTTTAAAAAAAAAAAAACACTTAAACAAATTCAATATAATTCATGTCAACACACAACTCTTTTTCTTTCACTCAAAACAAATTTCAAATGAACACATTTTTTTTTTCTCGTTATTTATTTATAAAATTTCTAACAAAATGTTATAAATAATTATTATATAATTATTGACTGTTTTTTTTTTTATTAATAACATTCATAGGAACAAATTTTTCTACACAAAAAAAAAAAACACAAAACAAACAAAATGTTTATTATTCAGTTTATTGTTGTCACTTTTTAAAAATAAAAATACTTTTAAATTAAAATGATTTTTATTCCCTTTACTAGGGGAGAAGTTTCCAAGAATTGTTTACAAATATTAAGAATTAGCAGAATGAGACTTTTCCTAAACTAAAACTAAAACTCAACTAAACAACAACCATAGTTTATCCCAATACAATGTCTAGTTCACTAATCCCGTTCTATATTATTTTTTTTTAGACCAATCAAATAACGTTAGCTAACAACTACACGTTTAAAAAACTAGGTCAGATTTATCCTACAATTTAGATTCTTTCTTTTTTTTTTTTCTCAACAAATAAAAAAAAGTTAATGTTTGTGTATTTTTTGTTTTTGTTCTTTCCGTCATTTATTCATTCAATTTTCAATTCTGTTCAAAATTACAAAATAAAAAAAAAATTATATTTAGATTTCAATTTAATTACATTTATTTTTGTGAAATAGAAAAAACAAAACACACAACTCTGACTTTTATAAAAAAAAATTCTGATAAAAAAACACACAAAAATTAAACTAAAATAATTCTTAAATGTTTCAACATATTTTACGTCTTAGAAACATACAGAGGAATAACAACAAGAAATTATACAAATAAAAAATATTTATGTGTACGAAGAATAGAAAGATAAGAAGAAAAAAAAAATGCAATTTTTCAATTCAAATCAATTGTCAAAAGTAAAAATACATATTTTTCCATGTGACACAAATTTTTTATTAGTAAATTTTTTAAACGTTAAAAAATTTATCAGAATTACAGAAAAAAAAAAAAATGAACACACACACACTTCCAATACTTAGGGTCTTTTTTTTTATCAAATACATTTCATTATTTCAAAAAAAAAAAAAAAAATGTGTGAACTCAATAAAGTAAATTAAGGTAAAGTAAAGCAAGTCATATTTAACTTATGTCACACAAATATTATTTAAAAAAAAAACTGTTTATAACCAAAATATAAAAGTTTAAGGTGGTTTTGTTATTACAACAAAAAAAAAATGATAAAAAAAAATCGATTTAGTTCAATTGGTTTTTTTTGTTTTGTTTTGTTTTTGGTAATTAATGGGATTGATTAAAAAAAATTAAAAAAAATTTAAACAAGATCAAATATCTAGTTTTAACTGCTGTTCAATTGAACTCAGTCAATTTATTTATTTTTTTCATACGTTCCGCATTTTATATAACAAGAGAGAAAATTCATTACGACAAAAGTTCAAATGCAGAAAAAAATTTAAGAAGAATAAATAATAATTTATTGTGGTTTCAAGTGTGTTTGTTACCCTTTTGATTTTTATTATTTTTTCTTAATAAAAACAAATAAACAAATAAAATAAAGCAAAAATTCAACAAGAATTATAAAACAAAAAGATAACTTTGTCGATTCCGGGTATCTAAAAAAAAATATCAGGTAAAAAAAAACTTCAGATTTATCAACGATATCTTGCCTTCGATTTAATAAATATTGATAAAATATTATTCGTATGCTTTGGTTTATAATGTGAGAAATTTTGAAGGATAAAATTTTTAAAACATTTTAATGGAAATTTTTTTAATAGCCGTCTCTAAACGAGTAGGTAACAAAGGCAATACTGAAAACAATTAAGGCAACAAACAAATTAATGATGCAAGATTAATTAAAAATATTGTAGAGGGGTCACATCAAATGCATCAAATACAGTTAAGAGGGAAATCACAATTTTTCTCTTCTAATTTATTTGCAAATACTGACAAGATTACGTTTTAATTTTTTTATGAATATTCAAATTTTTTATTCGCTCAATAGAAGTTATTTATTTTGTTTAAAATAAATAAATTTTACACTAAATGTTTAGTGTTTACTTGCCGTTTATGAGTATAAGCGTAAATAAATTTTCTCTTGTGTTAAGAACAAAGAAGTTGCCTTCTTGCCCCCTTAAGAATTATTAAATGTGACATTTTTTTGTTTTTTTTTTTTTGTTAGGCACCCGTTTTAATATTTTATTATGTAGCATTATTAGCTTTTTAAATAAAAAATTTGATTTATTATTCTGTTTATTTTGTTGAAAAATAAATATTTGCAATTGTGTTGAGTAGAATTTTTCTTAGTTCAGTTCAGTAATAATAGTTAACATCTTCGTTGTTTGTCCTTGGAATTTTATTCATTTTTTCGATAAAATTGGTTTCTCTTAATAACCAAAAAAAAAAAAAAGTAACATTGAGAAAATAATTAAGTTCCCAAGGGCTTTGGAAAGATGAAATTGATATGACGAAAATGTTCAAAACGATATTTACTTTACACCTACTCATACTCTACACCCGACAAAGCTTACACTGTATACTGAAAGTCTAAGTCTAAGATAAATGCAAACATTTTTGGTTGCTCTAATAAATTACTTGAAAGATACACGAGGGTATTATTGATTTTATTCTTATATCCATTATTATTTATATTTTCTCTGTTTAGAAAGAAAATAAACAAATAATAAAGGGAGACGCATTTTTCTCTTTCTTTTTCGAAATTTAGTATACTGAAAATAACTGAACAGAACAGAAAATATAATGTACCATTTATTACAAAAACAATTTACCACACAATATAAAAATAGAAGGAAAAAAAAAATATCCTAACAAGAAAAGTTACTCTGAAACGCTTTGTTCTGATTTTGTAAAAGTTTTACACAACCCAAAAAGTTTTTTCTTTTTTTGTAAAATTTATAGAAGCTTTTTTTGCATTAATTGTTTTTTCTAATTAATTATGGTAAACTAATTCAGAAGAATCCAAATCTAAATAATTTCATCAGATGATTTAAATTATTTAATTAATTATCTTAAAGATCCTTATTATTTAATTTCATTATGATTATTATAATATTATTAATTACAAAAAAAATATATATTGTTCATTAGCCTTCATTTTTATTCAATAATTATTCTAAATTATTCTAAACTTAAGAGAAACACGTCATTTATTTATATTTTAAAGTCACGTTTTATTAACTTTTGGATCCGTACTAATACCTTTATTTAATTTAAAAATTTAAATCTAATTTTGCCATTTTTTGTTTTTTTTTTTTAATACTTTATCTGTCGAGAACAAGATTTCTTTTTTTTTTCTCTCTGACAAAAAAAAAACTCAACTCAAATACTTTTCACTTTTATTAAATATTTAAAAAAAATTTTAAAGTGTTTTAAAGTATAGAGAAAAAATGAAATATTATTTGTTTGTTTGTTTACGGTCTTTGTCTTCTACAATTTAAATAAACACAATTTTTGAAATAAATTTATTCTCATTAGAATGATCTATTGCCACTCCCACTTATATTACACAAAAGTTAAGAAAGTGATTTATCATTTATCACGTTCACCCTGAACTCCGTTTATAACGGACATAGAATTTATCACGTTTACCCTGAACTCTGTCTATTGCGTATATTGAATTTCTCACGTTCACCCTGAACCCCATTTATATCGTACAATTTCCTTACAATAAAAAAAAATCACTCTAAGAAATTTATTCCTTTTTATGTTTATTCCCTTTTTATTACACACATTCGGATTATCCGATTAAATTTATATTTGATCCCTCTGTTTCTTGTTTCATAAAATGTCTCATAATTCACATGTAATTTAATAAGAAATTTCCGTAAGAAATAAAAACAGAAAAATGAAAAAAAATAAATAAAAATGAGAATAAAATGTGCAAGAAATAAAATTGGATAAAATGTAATAAGAAACAAATTAATAAGTATTTAAAGAAGTTCAAATTAAATTACAAAAGAAAAAATATCATAAATTTAACAACAACAAAAAAAAAAAAAACAAAAAAAAGTCAATAACACATAATAATAATAAAATAATAATAATAATAAGTAAATAAGTTAAATGAATGAAGAAAAGAATTCTTCTTTTTTTTTGTCTTGTTTTTGTTTAATGATGTTCATTTTTTTTTTTTTTTTGTAATTATAAAATTATTATTCATTCCCTCTGTGCTTCATCTTTAATTTTTTGTTTTTTTCATTTGTAATCTTTTTTTAATTTTGTTGTTGTTGTTATTGTTTTTATTTTACTGGTTTGTTTTTTTATTTTTATTATAAAAATTGTGTATTTATTTTAATCTTTTCGTTCGTTTTTCTTTCTTTTTTTTTTTTTTTTTTGCCTTTTTTAATGTTTATTTTTTTTTTCTCGTTTTTCTATTTTTTCATTTAATTTTTTTTTTTGTTTTAACACAATTAGTTTCTGAGTCAATGATAATAATATAATCATCTTTCTACTCTGTCTCACTACACAAACAGTTAATACAAATAACAACAATAATAACAACAATAGAACTACACCGATGATCAAATAATAAAAATAAAAACAAAAACAAGAAAAAACAAAAACAAAATAATCAAATAATTTATAATAAACGAGATCCGACCACTCACAGTCACACGTAACAAACAATAAACACAGACTGACTTGTGAATATAATTAAAAGGAAAATAATAAAAAAAAAAATGTAGTAGGTATAATTTTTGAACGATTGACGGCGGTGACGGTATTATGACCGTCGGCGGTAGCTAACATTTGTATTGTGTTGTAGAAATAAAATATATGATTTTCATTGGTAGAACTTATGTGTTGTGTATTATGTGTAGTATATTAGTAAAAGAAAACAATAAAAAAAAAAACACTTTTTGTTTTTTTATCAACAGAGAGGAGAATATACAACACAACACAAACACAACAAAAAAAAAAAACAAATAAAAATTGGGCAAAAACAAAATGTTTTTATTTTTGAAATAAAAGAGAGAGAAAATAAGATAACATAGAAACATACAAACACAATTATATATATTAAAAAATTTACAGGCAAACACAAAAACACAACACAACATACTACAATACTTAAACGTTTTTAATCCAAATTTTTTATTTATTTATTTTATTATACGCAATGAGTTTAAAACATAAATCAAATTTTGACATATGACCAAAATATTATATTTTTCTTTTTTTTAGAGAAAAAAAAATTAAAGAAGAAACATTTTTCTTTCTTATTTTAATTTTATATTTTATTAAATTAATGACGTTTCACATTTTGAAAATAAATGATAAATTGTTTCTTTTTTTTTTTTTTGTTGGTCTAAATATGTAAAGTTTAAACATTTAAACAGTTGAGAGAACAAAGTTAAGTTAAGTTAAGTAATGTTAACTTAAACTAAATAATTTAAAAAAAAAATATGTTTGTTACGATTAATTTAATTAAACTAGACGAACGGGTCACACCCATTTGACTACACAAATTTATTTTTTATTAACATTTTTTTTTTTCAAGATGTAAAAATAATAATCAAAAAAAATAAAAAAAGAGAAACACAAAAAAAAAAAAGAATTTGTAATAAAAAAATTTAAACACGTTTTACTTTTAAATTTTGCTTGAACAGAACTAAAATTGAATAATGTAATTTCTATTAATATTATTTATTTTTTTCTGTGTGTGCATTTTTATTTGTTTTTGTGCAATTAATTTAAATTACCGTCGTCATCTTTACACTTGTTTTTTTATTATTAAATTTCTTTCAAAACAATCATTACAATTTAAAAAAAAAATTTATTCTTTTATAAAAAGTAATCATCTTCTCTCGATTTCATTTAATATTTATTTTTACAAAAAATAAAAATAATAACAAGAATAACATCCACAGTTTAATACGCAACACGAACCACACCACCATGAGGTTAACTATACCAAAATACTACAATTTTACTATTTTTTTTTTTTTTATTTTACTAATACTTCTTTTTATTTATATTTTTCTTTCTTCATTAAAAAAGAAACAAAAAACAAACTGTGAATTGAGATAGCTGCGACGCCATACTCTTCTTTATTGAATACAGGTTTGTTTTATTTTTCATAAATACATATTTATATTCTCTGGACTTCTATGCAATATATGAAAATCTCACAATATTCTGCTCTCTCTCTCTCTTTCTCTCTCTAGTCTAGTTAGTGGTTTTTTTATATTTTTTATATTTTTTAAAGAGACTGAATTCTCTATTTCTCAAGTAAAAAAGTTTTTTATAAAATTTACACTCACTCTCTATATTTCTCTGTTACACACATACCGATACAGAAGAACTAAAAAACAAAAAAAAAAATTTGTTTCTTTGAATCTTGAGTTTGAGCACGTCGCCTGTTCTTACTCTAGTACGCAAGTCTAAACAAATGTTATGTATTTCGTAAAAGATTTCTATATACTTTTTTTTTTCAGGAAAAAATATTGAACGCAAAATATAAACACGGAATGAATAGGAATACGCAACCCCACTCCACTACACAGCTAAAGAATTATATAATATACAAACACAACAAACTCAACCATATAATATTACCATAAACGTAAAGGCACAATATAAATTCTAGTGCGTCGCAATCAACCAGTCAATCAATATAATTTCGAAAAATTTAAGAGGGAATTGTAAGAAAATCATTTATGAACAAGAAAATATAAACAATTTGAACTAATGAACTCACATATTACGCATTAGAAACGGTAATTAGTTGCTTTCTATTTTCAATTCTTAGAAAGACATGAAAGGTAAGATATATTACTCACTTTATTTAATGAAATACATTTTATTGGTAATTGATAATATTCCTCTTCCAATTCAAATGAATAAAAATATACAATAAACTTTTAGAGAATTATGTAATGGGCAACATGGGAACAACTAACGAGAAACACATCAAAAAGTCATTATTATATATTGTTGAACAAAACGTTTAAGAAAAATAAAATGAGGAAATGTTACAAATTAATTACGCAATTAATTTTATTAACGATTTTATCAAATTTCACAAAACAGATTTTCCATATATCCTTTTTAATTTCACATCATTCGCATTTATAATATCACCTTTGCTCGAAAACAAATGGACCAAAATTAATTCGAGAAAAACTTTTGGAATTCATTATATAATCCATCATCAAAAAGTTCAATGAACCAAAAACTCAAAAATCAATATTAAAAAGAACGAAGACTGTACTGCCCTAATTATTCAGTTTTAAAATAACCCAAAACGGATTCAATTTTCTCTCCTCTCTTTTTGTATTCTTGTTTCTCTATTTATATTTAGTCGACAAGAAACGGAAACGGAAATTTAATATATCAACAATTATTTAAAATTGAAATATTTTAAAGAATTTTTCTTAGAAAAGTTCTAAATCTTAATTATTATTATTATTTTACAATTATAATATAGTACATCAAATCGTAAATTCTTTAAGTGTGGCCAACCCTCTTTTATCATTGCAAATTTCTCAATGATTATCCATTTGATTGTAAACATTGATAATCTATTTTATTGATTTTGTTTTGAATAAATTAAAAAGTTGTTTTCATCACCTCGATATATTGACCACAATAGAATAAAGAATTTTAAATTAATTTTTATTAATTAATTAATTCACTTAATCACAATAAACAAAACAATTTTGTTATAAAGAAAATAAATTAATATCTTTATATAATTGTTTCTATTTTGTTTTTCATTATGTAAATTATTTAAATAAAAAAGATACATTAGAATTATTACAAAATTTTCATTTAAAATACAAAAACAAAACAATAAACAATAATTTAATAATAATAAAAAAAGAGAGAAAAATTAGGACAACAGGAAATTTTAACTTATAGCTAAAATTAATTCAAAAAACAAAATTTAATAAATTAAATTTATAATAATGTAGATGAATAAATGTATTGGTAGTAGGGTAAAAAGAAACTTTGTGAACTTGGCCAGTTATTAATTTAATTTACAAATTATAATAAAATAAGAAAAACAAATCAACTCACTCTGTGCAGCTATTTGTTGTTGATGATGTGCTACAGCCCTCTGTTAGAAGGAAAAAAAAAAAAAGTTTAATTTTAATATTTGTCATTAATTTTAAGTTTTTTAAATGAAAAATAAAAATGAATAATTTTAATTGTGAAGTTTTCAAAAAAGGTTGAGAATTCCCATCAATGTTATGAAATCTACCGTATAATTTTTTAAATAACAAAATAAGATACATAAACAAATATATCGGAAATAAAAACAATCCGGTTTAAAATGTTGATCTTATAGTACGCTGAATTTAAATTAAATAATATATTATAATTTCATTTCACTGAATAAACAATTTAATTTTATTTATTGTTTAGAATGTTTTTATTTTGTAAATAAATAAAAAAAAACAAAAGTGCTTGTATTCAATTTATAATATTAAACGTTCAAGAAATTAATACGCCTACGTCAGCCTAAATATTTTTTTTTCTCGTTCTAAGCAAATATTCTGTTTTTTTTAAGCCAACATGACTTTTTTTAATTATAAGAATTTCTAATGATCCAATCAATATTACGAATAGTTACATTTTTATTAAAAGTAAAAGTTAAAAAAAAATATACACTTAAATTTAAAATACTTAAACGAAAAACAAAAAAGATATTTATCGGTGGTATGTGTAAAAAGATTTGTCTGAGATTTCATTTGATAAGAAAACATTGTCACAATATTCCGTTCAATGATTTTCCAATGATTAAAATCTGATAAAAATAGACGCAATAATATATTTTGAATTGTTCCAATTTGTAAATTTTGATATAAAAAAAAAATCAAATGTTCACTTTTTTTTTTTCAATAAAAAGAGGTTAATATTTTAAATTGGAAAAAAAAATAATTACCGCTTTTCTTTTGTCCGCTTCCGTTGCTGCTGAATTAGCTCGATGCCTAAACAAATCCATAACTTTTGTCATTGGTGATCTTGATACATCAACTCTACGTCCCGCACCCGCTGTTACTGTATGATAATACTAAAAGAAAAAAACGAAACGTTAATTCAAAAATTATTATACAATAATCTTTTCAGAGATATATACTTGTGCATCACTTCCGGCATGTAAATGAGCAGAACCATCTTTAGCTTTTGTTGTTACACTTCCAGCTGTTGGTGTCGCTGTTGATGGTTTATGTCCAACTGTATGTTGAATAGCGGTTTTCATACTTTGCATAATACTGCCACTACCACTATGATTACTACCAGTTCCAGAACTACTATTATCCTTATCAGAACCTGACAATTTAGCAGTTTCCTTTTCTTTTTTCTTGACATCAGACTTTGAACGTGGACGGAAAACGTCAAATAATGTCGGACGCCTATTCGGACTAGCAATTCCTGTAAATAAAAATAATTTTTAAAACAAATTTTAATAAACCGATTTTTATTTGATAACGTAAAAAAAAGTGTAAGGACCTTATTTGGAAAAGTGAATCATTTATTTATTAAAATAAAAAAAAATAGAAAATTCTTTAATGACTAATATGTTTATCACTTTGTTGTGAGTAATTAAAAATAAAATATATATTAAAAAAAAAATGCAAATCTGTTTTACATTCTGCATTATCGACATTTTGAATTTGAATACACCAAATAATTTTTAAATTATAAAATATTTCTTTTGAAATCGTTTCTACATATTTTTGGAAAATTGATTTTTTGCAGATTTCTCAAAAAAGGCGTACATTTTATACGTTTTATGATATCAATTAATGGTTCAGATGTTTGAACACAAATACTACAAACCATGAACAGTAAATTGTGAATGTACAGCAGCTGTATCATCTCCACTTCGTCTTCGTTCTAATGAACCAGATCGTGATACTCTTTCACTACTTCGTGATATTTTTTTATGATGACGATTAAGTTTTTCTAATTTTGCCGCTTCTTTTTCTAATTTTTTTGCTGCTTCTTTCTCGGATCTTTTTGCTTCTTTTTCAATTTTTTTCTGTTCCTTTTCATGTTTTCTACAACAAATAAATAATTAGCATAATTTAATCTCAGAATAATAAAGCAAATAGTGAATTAACAAACTTTGCATCCTTATTTTTTTTGGAAACATTTCTATTTAAATCAGAATCAAGTGTTGAACTTTGTGGTCGTGATTTAGTTCCATCATTATCTGGATCCTGTAAACAGAAAAAATATGCAAAAATTAGAAATAAATAATAAAAATTAAAAAAAATTAATTCTAAAAAAATTGTTAATAAAATTTAAAATTTGAAATTTTTTATACGATCGCGATGGAGTGTTGTCCAATTAGAATGTTCTATAGGAACAAATTGTTGTCTGTATATACTTACAGTTTTAACATTTCTTGGAATCCACACTTCATCTAAAATTGGATCAACATTAGATTTATCTAATGATTGTGTACTAACAGTAGGTGCTCTTATTTCTACAAGAGATGTATCAAAAAAACGATTATCAACGTGTGGACTCAATAATCCTTGTGGTGAAAATATATTTGTAATTGATGGTCGATTTGATGATGTTAAGGAAGAGCATGGAAAATGTATTGTTTGTGAATTCATTTTTGATGTTCTTGTTCTTAAAGGTTCTGCTTCAATTCTTGGCATATTTGTTTTTGTAACAATAAATTTTTTCTTCATTCCCGTCACTTCTGTACCACCGTTTTGATAATATCCTGTTGTTTCTTCTTCATCTTCTTCTTTACATTCAGATAAACGTCTTCTTCCCAAAAATGGAAGAATTGGTGGGAATGTAATTTTTTTATGATTTTCATCTTCATTATCAATAAATTTATGTATATTTGAACTTATTCCGTTATCATTTAAATTTAAATTCTCTTTCCAAATAGATGTATTATCTTCATCAAAATCTGAATCACATAAATCTGTTTCTAGATCTTCCATCGACACTTCAATACTACGTTCAAAATCATCATGAATTAATTCCGTCATTTGTTTTTCTTTATTTTCTATTAAGAAATTTATATTTTTATCATTATGATTTAATGATAGTAATCCTTTATCCATTTACTTTTATTTATTCTTTATTTTGTTGTTTTTATTTTATCAAAATTGTCAATTAAACTGGTTTTTTTATAATTAATTAAATAAGACACTCTTTTATAAAAAAAATAAAACCAAAAACAAAAACAATAATAAATTATCAACTCTCTTAAATAATGACGAAATAATTATTACAAAATTATTGTGTTAAACATTAATTAAAAGAATATAAGAAAATGACTTATCATCATTTCAATAAAAATCCAAAAAATTAAATGTTTTTCTATAATATTTTAAAACAGGAAAACTAAATTTTTATACAGAAACAAAAAAAAAAAAAGATAACAACAAAACATACACATTGATAAAATTTACGTCATCATAAAACAATTTTTTAAGTTTTATTTTTTCTTTTTAAGAAGATAAATAATTACACTCGATTAATAAAACATTTTATAATTAAAAATAATTATTTTTTCTTTCTTTCTTTTTTTGTTTCAGTAAAAATTTAATTTTATTTTTTTATTAGCGCAAACTCAAATTAAAAGAAAAAATAAGTCAAATTAATTAATTATTATTTGTTTGGCGTTAGAATATTAAAAGAAAAAAAAAAAGCAAATTTTATGTTTCTTAATAATAAAAAGAAAAGCTGGATAGAATAGCAAATATTTCTAACCTATCGACCGAGATAAAAGAAACCAGCTGATCGTATGGAAAAATGACGTCAATATAAGAAATACATAATCTAATGAGAATAATATTATTTTGATATTTCAATTTATTTATGTAATTTGAATTTTAAGATTAATTATTACTAGAAAATATTAAATTTGATTGAAAACCAATCGTGTCTAAAAAATTATATTACAAAGTAAATATGAAATTACTAGTTATTTATTGAATACAAACAACAAAAAACACACAAAACAAACTAACTAAACTGAAAGTATTGCTAGGTAAATTGTATACATAATTCTCTTTGTAATACAATTATATTAAACTATAATCTAATATAAATAATCTTTTGTTTAACACAGAAACACTTTAAACAATAAAAATGTAAAACTAACACACTTTAATAGAAAACAATTAAGAAAAACATTTTTTATTTTCTAATAAAACTATATTTTGGTATTTGATAAGACACAAAAATGTAAATGATCCAAACACCATACACAAATTAGTTGTAAAATTTATGAAAAAAAAAATTAATTTTTTAATTTCATAAATAAAGCTACTTTTTATTTTAATTTGAAAAAAATGACAGCTCTCGATCTGCTTTTTTTTTTGTATGACAGATATTCTTCTGTTTTGATTGGTTGGTTACCGCAATTTTTTTTTTTAAATGTCTACACAATTCACTCTCTACATTTTAACTCTACACTGTTTCACTGAACTGTATTTAAATAATATTGAAGAGATTTTATTTTTAATTTAAACTATTAAATAAACTTATAAATGGAAGTGTAGAACAAAAAAATGAAAATAAAAAATCATACTTACATCTGTATCAAAATCCCAGTCTCCATCTGGTGATGGTGATCTTGAAACCACGTTTTGTGGTTCTTCTGGAATAACCGCAAATCTTCCACGCCCATCACTCCCAAATAATGTTACTAAAAATAATTTATAAACAATTTTAAATAATAAGATACAGTACAAAAAAAGATTATCTTTAAATTTTACCTGCTGGTTCTGTAACACGAAATCTTCCTCTTCGTGTCACGTCTTCTCCTGTCACATCTTTAAGATATAGAAAAAGAATTTAGAATAATTGCAATTGTTGTTAACAATAAATTAGACAAAAAATTCTTAATTTACAATTTCTACCATTTATAAAACGATTAAATAATTAATAACTTACCTGATGATGTACTCTGGGTTTTTAGCCGTTTAGTAGCCGTTTTTGTTAATTTTTTTTACGAGTAAATTAATTATAATTTTTTTACTATTTTTTTTTTTAAAAAAAAAAATATTTATTGTTCCTCCCTTAATTTTTTTTTTCTATTTTTGTATACAAAAAAAACTTTACTTAATTTACTAAAAAAATTTTATAGAAAATAGACTTTTAAATCAGTCTATTTTAGTTTTCTTTTTAATTCTTTTTTTTTATGATAAGCAATGGAAGAATTATTAACTTATAAATAGTTTACCTAAAAAAAAATTACAAGTAAAAATATTGTTGAAAATGGAAAACAAAGGAGGTATAGAAAAAAAAGAGAAAAAAAAAAACTCATCACATTTTTAACTAAATGAAAGTAAAATTTAATTTTAGTTTTTTTTTTTTTAATCTTTGTTGTGTACTTGTGTTAATTGTTATATAAGATGAACACGTAAAAATTATATATTAAAAATAAATAAATAAAAGGAATTTCTTTTTTTCTGTACCGAGAAAACATAAAAAAGAATTGAAAAAAAAAAAAAAAATACAAACTAAAATTGAACAAAAAATGTAATATTTATTTTAATATCACTTTTCACATAACTTACCTACCCTAAAAACAAAATCTATCTAGTTTATTTTTATAACAAAATCAATAATCAAAGGAATGGATTAAGGATCATATTAAAAAAGAAAAGAGAAAAAAAAAAATTTTTAAACTCTTTCACATATAAAATTTGATACCAAAATTTTCTTCTTCTTTTATGTTATTTAATAAATTAATTTTATTTAAAACTGTATTAAATTTGTTTACACTCACGGAGAACAAGGAAAGGAAATATAAATTATTATTTTTTTAAATAAAAATCTAGTTAAGTAATTTGAAATTAAAAAATATAAACTTATACTGAGAAATATTTCTATGTATAACAATATGTCCGACGACAGCAAAAAAAAAACAAAATTAAATAAATAAATTTTTAGTCATTTTGCATTGACGTCGCGACGTTGAATCGTTGAATGTGTTTTTATATTTTTGCGTTTGTGGTGTGGTTGTTTATGCATGTGTGTGTAATGTAGAGATTTTGATTTACTAATACAAATAAATGGAAAAGCGAAAATAAACGAAAAAGATTACCGTTTTATTCTTATGGCGTCAATTAATAGTCTCAATAAAAAAATGTCTCCAAAATAATTTTTATTTAATATTTCGGATCGGAACTATTTTTAAGTAGACGGCAGAATATTAAAAAGTATTTTAAAACAATATAAATGACAGATATTATCACTATTATCACGACATAAGAAACACAGGAAATAATAATTTTATTTAATCTCTAGTTTTTAGAGTACTACTATGTATATTTATCACAAATGTCTGTAAGTTTTAATTTGATAAATGCTTTTTCCCGTTTCGTCCGTTTAGCCACTACTTGAAATCGAAGCAATTTTTGACTCTGGTAGTTTTTAACAGTTTCAAATAAAATATTTATAAGTAATTTATCGATGTTTTACAATTTTACAACATTTTTGACACGTGTGCAAAAAATTATTAAATGCGCATTAGGTATGTATTTTGTATTTATGTATAGCATAAATTAAAATTCTTAAATTATTTATTTTTCTTTTGCAGTGATATATATTTGTGTTATTTGTGAAAACATAAAAAAAAGTGAACATAGTTATAGTGAATCTTCGATATTGTGTTTATACTCAAATGAAAAAATTATTTTTCTCTCTTTCTGCATTGCACCCAGAATCCTTTTTCTGCTTGCATACTATAATTATTCTTCTTACATTTAATGGGATGCTGAGACTTTGGTGATAATTCAATTGTTAATTCTGAAAGAATTTCATAAAATACAGCTTTTGTTTCCATTAAAGCAAATCGTGATCCAATACAATTTCTGGGACCAACACCAAATGGAATGTAAGTAAAAGGCTTGATATTTAACTTGTTCTCATTAGAGAATTTTTCAGGATCAAATTTTTTTGGATTGGGAAAATATTTTGAGGCATTTTGTATTCCGTATATTGAAAACCAAATTCCATCCTTTGGATTAATTGTAACTTTATTACAATCAGAATTTTCAATAATGGCTTCCTTAGTGCAATAACGATCTAAAAATGGAGCAAGATGCCATTTCCTGAGTGATTCTATTGAGAAATTAAACAAAATTAAGTACGATCACTTGGTTCAGTTCAGAAAGTTATCCTTACCACTAATTGTCACTTCATTTTCTGAAGAACTTCATAAGTTATTGGTTTTCCATTCAACTCTTCTTTCACTGCATCAACTTCTTCAATTAATTTTTGCTGAATATCGGGATTAATTGCCAATTCATAAGACATAAAACACATAAGTGTTGAAACGGTATCAAAGCCGGCAATTTAAATTAGGTCTCTGATCAAATTGTATATTACTTGTAAGCTTATGACTAGAATTCCCAACTTCTGATTCCGGTGCTGTAGCAAATCCTTCAATTTCTTCCAATTTTTCGTCAGAATCATCATGTGTAAGTGAACCCTAAAGTAAATTTAAAATTAAAATAAATCTTAGATACAAATATGAGTAAACATTCATTGGTTTCCTTATATACACTATATGATTTTATTTTTACATTTTGTTTTCATTGGTTTCTCACTTAAATATTTTTAATTTAAAAAAATTTCTGTTATACCCTTATTTTTATGAGCTTAGGTTTAGCGCTAAATTCAAGAATGTAACTTATATGTAAAGAATAGAACCAACCCTCTAAAACGCTATAGGTCTTTCAACTTAAAATTATCTTATTTTGTATTATTATGAACTAAATTGATTTTTAAATATTTTATTAATTATTTATCTAAATATCTCTTTAAAGAATTATGTGAAATTTTTCTTTAACTAAATGATTTGAATATCAACTCATTTTCTTAAGTAATTTCGAAGCAATTATCAGTAAATATTCTCTAATAGGTGGAACTCTATTCTAATCAGTTCTAATTTGTGACACTCTATAACACCAATTACCATAAGGTTACTAGAAATTGTTTACCTGTTTAGCCCGCATTAATAGATTAATCATATCTGGACGTGAAATATTATTATCACCTTGAGCAAGATTTCTAAAAAATTGGTATTGGCTTAACGAATTTCACTCCGCGTTTTAAAAAGAAATCATGATTTCTTATAAGTAAACGATAAATAAAAATAAAATAGCCATTATTGCTAAGAACCATTGTGTTGACATTTTCTATATTTGAACAAAACAAGAAAAAAAACTTTTCTAAAACTTCACTAAAGAACTACTGAAGCTATACTAAATTTGGCACGATACTGGATCTAATTTAAAAGATGATTATATTTTAATGTAGCATGAGTGTGCGTTAATGGGTAAATGTGTGAATGCGAACCGAATTCGTGAATGTGTGTGTCAATTGTGGCTGTGTTATCTATTCAGAATATGATAAGATAAATTGAAATTATATTTTTGGTTTTCCAAGTTATTTATTTACAAATGAAATTATATAATTATTTTCCATAAGTAGTTATGATCATATAAAAGTAATCACAAAAATAAAACAACATTTAACTTTAACTTGATAAAGAATTTATTACATATTGAGAGTAAGTATGTTATTGAATATTTTTCTGTTCGGTTTTTTTAATTAATTAATCACAATATAAGAACAATTTATTTTAATCTCTCTTAATTTACATTATTTTAATAAACATCAACAAATTTCTTAGTTTTAATTGTAGTTTTTTTGTACGTTAATTTATTTAATTTTAGCAAAAACGTTAGCATAGCATCAGAAAAATAACAATTTTATTTGTAAATTAAAAATATAAAAAGTTATTTTTCTCTCTTTCTGTATTGCACCCAGAATCCTTTTTCTGCTTGCATACTATAATTGTTCTTCTTAAATTTAATGGGATGCTGAGACTTTGGTGATAATTCAATTGTTAATTCTGAAAGAATTTCATAAAATACAGCTTTTGTCTCCATTAAAGCAAATCGTGATCCAATACAATTTCTGGGACCAACACCAAATGGAATGTAAGTGAAAGGCTTAATATTTCCCTTGTTCTCAATAGAGAATCTTTCAGGATCAAATTTCTTTGGATTTGGAAAATATTTTGGATCATTTTGCAATCCGAATATTGGAAACCAAATGCCATCCTTGGGATTAATTTTAACTTTATTACCATCGGAATTTTCAATAATAGCTTCTTTAGTGCAATAACGATCCAGGAATGGAGCAGGTGGCCATTTCCTAAGTGATTCTATTGAGAAATAAAAAAATATTAAGTACAATCATTTGATTCATATCAGAAAGTTATCCTTACCACTAATTGTCATATCCATGTACTTCATTTTCTGAAGAACTTCATAAGTTATTGGTTTTCCATTCAACTCTTCTTTCACTGCATCAACTTCTTCAATTAATTTTTCCTGAATATCGGGATTAATTGCCAATTCATAAGACATAAAACACATAAGAGTTGAAACGGTATCAAAGCCAGCAAGGAAAAACAAAACACATTGTGCAGTTAGATCGTCATCTTCCCATTCTAAGATTTAAATCAACAGTAAATTATTAAATTAGGTCTCAGAGATGAAATTGGATATTACTTATAAGCTTATGAGTAGATTTTCCAACTTCTGACTCTTGTACTGTAGCAAATCCTTCAATTTCTTCCAACTTTTTATCAGAATCATCATGTGTAAGTGAACCCTAAAGTAAATATAAAATCAACATAAATCTTTTAATTATAATTGAGAAAGCCGCAAATATTTGAGTTCAATAGAATTCAATTTGTATTTTAATAAACGTTACAAAAAGTTTTCCATACACTTTAGTACTCGCTATTATGTTATTTAAAATTGTTTCAGTTTCAAAAATGTTTACCTGCTTAGCCCGCATTAATAAATGAATCATATCTGGACGTGAAATATTATTATCAAAACGATATTTCATAGCACCTTGAACAAGATTTCTAAAAAATTCTACCAATTTCTTTCGAAATAATGGAATTCTTAAGAATTTCATTAGTTTAGGAAAAAAACTGAAGAAGAAAAACTTCCATTTAATAATTCCATCAAAACTTGTTAACTCCTTTCCCATTCGATAAAATTCATTTTCTCTATCTGTTAGTGAGTCAGTTGTTACACCAAAAGCACATGTTCCAATAACATCTGTTGAGAATCTTGTGAAAATGTCTTTCATTTCAAGTTCCAGGGGGTTTTCTTTTGCATTTTCTATTATATGCTTTGCTGTATTCTTAGAGCAATCAACAATCAATGTAAACATTTGTCTCATTTTACTTCCGGTAAATGCAGGACTTAATGTTGCTCTCATATCACGCCATTTCTGGCTTCTCATAAAGAATAATCCACGATCAAACACAGGCTCAATACTTTCATCAAATGATGATCGATGATCAACAAAATTATCAAAATCTTTTACTGTCACTTGTTTTATTATATCTGGATCACGAATTATGTAAATTGGTTTATAAAATTCAAAAAAACCAAAAAAACTAAAGGAAAAACGAAAAATATTTTTAATGGAAAGAAAACAATGAATTAAAATCATATTTATTTGTTCTGATAGAAATAATTAAATAAAACAATATTATTTAGATGTTCATACAAAATAATAATTAAATTAGATGAGACTCAAGTTTTGGATTAGAAATTAATTCAATTTAATAATAAAAACAAATATTTAATACCGGTATGCTCTTGACCAAAATTATTTTATATTTTTTTCGAGAGAATAATTTCATCAATCTGTTTTGAACTGAAGATTGCAAAATTAAAAAAATATTATTAAGAGGATTGTTCTTATTTAATATTGTTTCACAAAACTTAGTTTTATTTAATTAATTAATTCATAAGAATGTAAACTCTACCTTTCTGTTGTAAATGTATTATAAAGTTCAAAAAACATTTCTGGAAATGATATTTTACTATACAAACCCATATTTCCAAAAATTAGTGATGGCTTAAGAAATTTCACTCCACGTTTTAAAAAAAAATCATGATTTCTTGTAAGTAAACGATAAATATAGAATAAAAAAGCAACTATTGCCAACAGCCATTGTGTTGACGTTAAACAACCAAAACAAAACATTTTCGATCTTTGAACAAAACAAGAGAAAAAACTTTTCTGTAAAACTTCACTAAAGAACGATTGAAACTAAACTAAATTTGGAATTTAATAATACTGCGATGTTTGAATTTAATTTAAAAAATGATTAAATTTTAATGCGAACTGAATACGTGAATGTGTGTGTCAATTGTGAATGTGTTATCTATTGAGAATATGATAAGATAAATTGAAATTGTATTTTAGGATCCATGTTATGAACTTAAGAAACGAAATTATAATTATTTTCCAAAAGCAATTATGATTAAATGAAAGTAATTTGTATATGTTTACACAATCACCTACACTTGAGTAAAAATAAAATAACATTTAACTTTAAGTAAAATTGATAAAGAATTTATTACATATGCAGTATGTTATTTAATATTTTTTCTGTTGGGTTGCTAATTTAGTATTATTAGATAAAGTTAATACAATACAGAAAATAACTGTCATTTTTCAGTGATTCAAATTTTCACAAATTGGTTGAATTTCTTGTAATAAACGCATTAGCTACAAATTGGACTATTATTTCGTTTGTGGGTTATTTTAAGCCACACAATTTAATGTAATTTACCTTAATTTAAATTACTTGAATAAACATCGGATCATCCCAACAAAACTGTTAGTTTATTGTGCGTTAATTTTAGCAGAAAGTATAAATTAAGAATAAAGTCATCAACAATTTTATTTTATTTCTCGAATTTTTGGTCACAATAAAGGGTCATCATATAATAATTAATGGTCAGACAGAAAATTATTTATAAAAATATAAAAAGTTATTTTTCTCTCTTTCTGTATTGCACCCAGAAACCTTTTTCTGAATGCATAGCAAAAGTGTCCTTCTTAAATTTAATGGGATGTTGAGATTTTGGTGATAATTCAATTGTTAATTCTGAAAGAATTTCATAAAATACAGCTTTTGTTTCCATTAAAGCAAATCGTGATCCAATACAATTTCTGGGACCAACACCAAATGGAATGTAAGTGAAAGGCTTAATATTTCCCTTGTTCTCATCAGAGAATCGTTCAGGATCAAATTTCTTTGGATTTGGAAAATATTTTGGGTCATTTTGTATTCCGAATATGGGCAACCAAATTCCATCCTTTGGATTAATTTTAACTTTATTACCATCGGAATTTTCAATAATAGCTTCCTTAGTGCAATAACGATCCAGGAATGGAGCAGGTGGCCATTTCCTAAGTGATTCTATTGAGAAATAAAAAAATATTAAGTACAATCATTTGATTCATATCAGAAAGTTATCCTTACCACTAATTGTCATATCCATGTACTTCATTTTCTGAAGAACTTCATAAGTTATTGGTTTTCCATTCAACTCTTCTTTCACTGCATCAACTTCTTCAATTAATTTTTGCTGAATATCGGGATTAATTGCTAATTCATAAGACATAAAACACATAAGAGTTGAAACGGTATCGAAGCCGGCAAGGAAAAACAAAACACATTGTGCAATTAAATCGTCATCTTCCCATTCTAAGATTTAAATCAACAGTAAATTATTAAATTTGGTCTCTGATCAAATTGGATATTACTTGTAAGCTTATGACTAGATTTTCCAACTTCTGATTCTTGCACTGTTGCAAATCCTTCAATTTCTTCTAATTTTTTGTCCGAATCGTCATGTGTGAGAGAACCCTAAAAAGTAATTTATGTAAGAATGCGAAAATTGAATCAATTTTTTTTTAAATTTTCATTTTTATAATAACTAAGATAAATTATAAGCTCAAAAATGGAGTCTGATTCAACTAAAATCTACAATTTGGCTTAATAGATATATTCGAAATTATTTCAGTTTGTTTACCTGCTTAGCCTGCATTAATAAATGAATCATATCTGGACGTGCAATATTATTGTCAAAACGATATTTCATAGTACCTTGAACAAGATTTCTAAAAAAATTAAACAATTTCTTTCGAAATAATGGAATTCTTAAGAATTTCATTAGTTTTGGGAATGAATTGTAGCAGAAAAGTTTAATTCCAATAATTCCATCAAAATTTGTTAACTCCTTTCCCATTCGATAAAATTCATTTTCTCTATCCTTTAGTGAGTCAGTTGTTATACCAAATGCACATGTTCCAATAACATCATTTGAGAATCTTGTGAAAAAGTCTTTCATTTCAAGTTCCAGGGGGTTTTCTTTTGCATTTTCTATTATATGCTTTGCTGTATTCTTAGAGCAATCAACAATCAATGTAAACATTTGTCTCATTTTACTTCCGGTAAATGCAGGACTTAATGTTGCTCTCATATCACGCCATTTTTGACTTTTCATAAAGAATAATCCACGACCAAATAATGGCTCAATATTTTCATCAACTATAAATCGATGATCAACAAAATGATCAAAATCTTTTACAGTCACTTGTTTTATTAATTCTGGATCACGAATTACATAAACTGGTTTTAGAAATTCAAATACACCAAAAAATCTAAGAAAAAACAAAATATTAGTTTTATTTTCATTTGAAGGCCAGACTTTATACATAGATTATAATTTTTAATTAAAACGTATTTTGAATAATTTAATTTGATGATAAAAGAATATTTAAAATTAAAAAACAAGATTCTTGCCAATTGGCAAATTAACATTCTAACTGATGAATATAGTTCAAATTACAATTAATATGCGTCGGTTTACAAAAAGTTTAGTAAAAAGAGTTCGTATATGAGAATGTGAAAGAATATACAAATATGTTTCTTCAACGAAACTAAACTTCATGCAATATCTTGTTATTTCACTAGACACTTGTTTCTATTTACATAATTCAATTAATTCAAATAATTAACACAACGTAAGAAATTTCAGTTTACCTTTCTGTTGTATATGTATTATAAAGTTCAATAAACATTTCTGGAAATGTTACTTTACGGAATATACATCTTCCCATAGTACCAAAAATTGGTATTGGCTTAACGAATTTCACTCCGCGTTTTAAAAAGAAATCATGATTTCTTATAAGTAAACGATAAATAAAAAATAAAATAGCAATTATTGCCAACATCCATTGTGTGGACGTTAAACAACCAAAACAAGACATTTTCGATCTTTCAATAAAACAACAAAAAAATTTCCTTTAAAACTTCACTAAAGAACGATTGAAACTATACTAACTTTGGAATTTAATAATTCTACAATCTTTGAATTTAATTTAAAAGATGATTATATATTTTATTTGAATTGAATAAATTTATTAAATGTGTATTAAATGTGTGAATATTTATCGTTTAGTGCGTGTTTGTGTGTGTGTCTGTGCATGTTTGTTTATGCCTGAGTGTATGAACTGTTAATGTATTAATAAATATTGAGGAAGATAAAAAGACTTTTTTTTAAATTGTATTTTATTTTTCAAATAAATTAAAGTTATGAATTTATAAATAAAATTATTTTCGATGAGATTTTTATTTAAAAGCCCGTTGATTTAAAAATTGTTTGTCATGCTCATCAATTGTGCGTATGTGTGTGTGTGTGTATGTATGTAAAATAATTAATTATCATTCAATATTTTATGTGATAACAAATTATATGATTTAAAATATAAATGCAAAAACAAAAATAAAAACAATTATTGATAACTGATAACAAATACAATAAAATTGATAAAGAATTTGTTGTAAAATGTATTATGTAGTCTATTATTTAATTCTCTTTCTTTTCGGAATTGAAGATTAAATTGAGACAATTTACTAATGTAAACAAAATGACTGTCTGTTGTTTTCACAAATGGAAATCAAGACAAATATATTCATCGGGCATGAGTAGGCAAACAAGTTAGTTGAGAGATACTACGATGTTAGAATCCATATATGTACACTTACCTCCTATTATTCTTGTCTTATCTAATTAATTTTTGACACATTTTTCCTGTATTAAACCAAAAACCAAAAAAAAAAATGTTTGCCAACAACGAAAAATGCAAAATGGCCATGGCAATCGTAACATACTTTAAAATAAATAAATCTAATAATTAAATCAGATGTTATGTCAGTTTGAGTATAATTATAAATTACTCATTTCTCAAATTTATGTGAAAGAAAAATAAAACAAAAATCTGTTTCAGTTCATTTTTTAACTTGAACTTGATAATGAATTTTGTTAACTTCAATGCAAGATTAAGTTACATAATTCTTATATAAAAAAATTCATTTTATATTTTTTTATTATCAAACATTTTTTTATTGCTTAATTTTTCTTTGTTTTTAAAAACAGAAAATTATTTAAAGATATCTGGTGTAGTTGTTTCTTTTTTTTCTGTTCATCTTTTTCAGTCTAAATTAAAAGCCAAAAATAAGTTTGAAATAAATTGTTTGATTAATCGTATGTAGTGTCAAATGATTTAACTTATATTCTTTCCATTTATAAATGAAATAAATTTCTTAAGTTTTATTTATATGACAACAATAGACAACAAATATTTAAACTGATCAAACAAATATAAAATATGATTTAAAAATGATTCTCGATTTAAATAAAAATCCGGATCATTTCTTTGATTTTGTCTCTTACTGAATAAATATAAAAAATTATTACTTTTGATTGAATATTTAATACAGAAATAGATCATCCTTGATCAATTATAGTTCATTAACTTTAGAAATAAAATACATTTAATATATTTGAATCAAGCGTCAGATTCATAAAAAAAATATTTTGTACTCATATTAAATTTATTCTACGTCATTGAAACGACTGGCATCGTTTTAGTTGTGAAAATATCTTTTCTGTTACATTGAACTTTATTCTATTATTAACACAATTTCTTCTTACCAAATGAATTTTCTTTCGAAACCTCTTCAATAAATCCAAATACAATTAAAAGCTCACGTTATGATTTATGTCCACTCAAAAAAAAAAGAACTAAATCTTTATTCGTATTTATAAAAAAAAAAATAGAAGAAAAAGACTGAAAACATTTTCCTAAAATATTTATTTTTTTACCAAAACAAATGAATTGCGTTTTATTACAAAATTAAATTTTATCACTTAAAAGAAAAAAAATTAACAAAAATAATTAATTAATTAATTATGTGCTCCTTTTGGTGGAATAATTGATACATATTTTTCTGATGGTTGAAATTTCCATTGTGCACACAATTCCATTTGCATTGTTAAATTGTATCCATTTCTGTGAAATTTATAAGAAAATTTTTGCTTTTTAATATAAAAAGGCGCCTCCACCAAAAATAAAATGTTTTTGTTAAAATATAAATAAGCAAAGAATCTTATTATTATAAGGAATAAATATTAATTGACTGAAGAAATTAAATAAGTCGTGTTTTACAATAATTTTATTTAAGTCTTAATTACGAACACAAGAGAAATAAATGTAAACAAAAATTATGTTAGTTTGATTTCAAAACATTGAGCGTATCCACGACATTAAAATAGAGAAGAATTTGCAGCGGATGAAGAAAGATAATTAAATACTAACAAAATTTAATTATTATTTAAAAAGTTTAGTGGCCTCAATTATTGGAATAAATGTTTGCGAAAAGTAGAATAAATAATACCAATTAAAAGCCTTTAAAGATTTTTGCCCAATCTAATAATGAATCGCATGTTATTCTTAATTTATTTGTAGAATAAAATTTTTGTACAAATAAATTATATTGACGAAAATAAAATAATTGCGTTTTTCAACGATTTTTTGCTAATTGTCAATAAACTTTAAATAATTTATTGTGTATGAAGATAATTACAGAGGTACAATTATTTAATTGCGTTATTGTTAAAATTAAATAAAAAACCAGTAAATGCAAGTAAATAATAAACAATAGTTTTTTGATATTTTTTTTCTTTATAATTGTAGTTGTGCGATTTTTAAATATACCAATCAGAATTCCGAAAATTTCAAAGTTCAATTATTTTCAACAATGACATACGGTCGCCATCTTTAAAATTTCTAAAACAAAAAATAATGGAGAGAAAAATAGTTGTGGAGAGAAAACATTTAATTGTCTTTGAAGGCTTTTTAATCACATTTATAACGTTTATTTATTTTTAAAGCGAAATTGAATTCTCTGTAAATTTTAGTATTTAGGTTTAATTTTTTTCTATAATTTGAATGAATTGTAGAATTTGAATAAATGAACCAACCAACCACCAACCACCGAATAAAACAAACATAAATTCAAGTATTTGATGCTTTTTCATATTAATTAATAAAATGTAAATTTTCTTTATCCTTTTCAAGGATAACATAAATAAATGGTACAATAATTTCTTTTCACCCATACCCAAACAATATTTCACTTAAATAATAATCAGTCTTATTTTCCTAAATTATTATTCTTTTAACTACATAATTATTATCATAATTTTATAATCCCGCTAGCATATCATTTTGTTCCTTGTTTGTTACAAAAATCTTTGATAAAACGTTTGCAAATTTAAAAAATTCATTAACTGGTCTAAGAATGGCTTCTTTAAATAAACTTGTTGCAACCAAACGTACTGATTCAATTTGGTTTGTTGGAACAATAGAATTATCTATTAATGAGCGTCCATCAATTTTACTATCAAACATTGCACTAAGTTTATTACGATTAATATTTCTTGGTAATGTAAATGGTTCAGCTGTAATAAATTCATATCCACAAAAATCATTTTGTCTGTTGAAAATATTGATAGATTTAAAAAAAAAATAAATACAGAATATGTACAGATTATTTGATTAAAAAGTAAATTTTATAAGAAAAGAAAAAAACAAAGAGAACTTACGTTTGATAAATGGTACAACGTCTTTCACGAAAGCATGTCACTTGAACAACATTAAAAAACATAGCACCCAATGTATTTCCCGTTTCTTTTGTTGTTATTGATGTTTTATCGTTGTCATGGCGAAGAAATAATCAATGAAAACAAATCAAAACAAAAATAAATAACTTAAATTAAATGAAAACCAGTTATAGTCAGCGTGCGTATATGAACATTACCTGTCTTAACATTTTGTAAACATCTTCTTAAACGTTGATCGCAGTCACAATGTGATCTTGTAATGGTACCAAGATTATTGCATAATCCACGATTACATTCACTTTTATTATCGACAAAAATTTTAAAACAGAGAAATGAAAGAAAGATCAATAAAAATATTATTGAGTTCATTTAAAAAAACTTCATGTTCCCAATGTCGGAAGTTGAACGTCAGTTTACTCTTGAATTATTAAGAAATATTATAAAGAAACAAAAATTCTTTTATTGAGTATAAACGGGTATTATAACCGCAAGTCAAGGATCTTGATCAATAATTTCAAATCTTATGTAACAAATTTAATGAGAAAGAATGGATTTTGTATGTTACTAAAAATAGTCCTTATTTCGTCCGGTACTGGTAAAATTTAAATGAAAAATAAAAAGTTAAATTAAGTTGAAAACATAAGAGTGAACAGCAGATAACTCAGACATTTAAGAATATTTTATAATTTTTCTTATAAAGTAAAAGATTGTTTTACCGCGTAAACTTTAACCTAATTTTATTATTTTCGGTAAACAAAACTAAACGCAAGGTTATTATCGAAAGTAAACGTTAGTTTAATAAAAAAAAAGATATTAATGATAAATTAATCTTATAAATTAAGTTCAAATCATTAAAAAATGTTCATTTAGTTTAATGTGAAAATAGAAAATTTTTAATTCGTAAAAATTTTCATTGTATTGTAAGGTCGCAACCATTTTAAGAAATTCCATTTCATTGAAATCAATTTAAACTTAGTTCAACTTTCAATATTGAGGATGAAAAATAAAAAAAACTTGTTGTACCCAGGTGATAATGTATATGTACAATAATCATGTTCTCGACAGCATTTATCCTCTTCAATATAACGACTTCCTAAATCATTAAAACTAGTTGAGATATTACCTGAAATAAGTGGAAGTGTATATTAATAAATTTGATTACATTAAAATTTACCTAATAAGTGAGAATGTAATTTTACCCAAAAAAAAGCATAAAGCTAAACTAAAAAATTTATTAACAATAATTGTGAAAGGTTTTTTGTTAATTGAAAACCGTAAGTGAAATGAAAACTTGTTTTTTTTTTTGTTTTGTTGATTATTGGGTCATTATTAAGTTTTCGTTCGAATAATGAAGATACCTTAAACTTACATAAACTCATTAAATAAGTTGCATATACAATTTTACAATATTCTCTCGCAATGTCAAATTATTATTCATGTTGTTGGGTTGACTTTGACAATAACAATAATAATAATAATAATAATAATGGTAAGAAAGAAGAATGGACTGAAAAGAAAATATCCAAAGATTTTATTTGTTCCGTTTCTTTATTCATTTTGACAAATGTCGCGATATTTATTATTAAAATGTAAATTTGCTTTCCTAAAGAGGGAAGTCAGGGTCATAAATATATATACCCGAAGAAATTCGATTTACTTTTTTTTTTTAAAAAAAAAAATATTTCAAGAGAACATCGTACATTTTGTGGTTTATTTTCTTAACCCCGTCGCCGGTTATACATGGTCATAATTTTTATTTCATTATTTCTTGTAGAAATATGTAAAGTGTTTTTTTTTTTAACTTCAACTTTACATATTTTTACGTGATTGATTTGATCTATGTCAGTTAATGTTAGATAATATGCAGTTTTATTTAATTATGGTCTTGTCATTTTTGGTCTTGTCTTTTTTTCGTCTCGTATAATTTTCAAATTCAAAAAACTAAACAGGTTTTACACTTTTATGTAATGTAGGTCAATATGTTGATGCTAAATAACTATACTACCTTAACCTTGGATATTCTATTAAATTCGATACGATTGTATGTATATATGAAAATTACAAACATCTTAATTGTATAATGGAAAATATGTCGATATAATTATTTCAGTTAATTTTAGTGAGTTATTGACTGAATCCTATTGAATGAACTATAAATATTTTCATTATACAATGAAATTTTTGTATACTGCACGATTCGTTGGTTCGTTGTAAAACGTAACAAACAATTTTCGTGCAACAGGTTAAGTTTTTATACCTACGTTTGCATATATGCCGGTATACGATTGGTCGACTTGAGGCGTTTTTACTTACAGTGAAAAAAATTAATAGATTCGGATATTTAAAATGATCAGCTTAAGGACTTTGGAAAGCACATAAAATTTTCTATCAATAATCAAATAATTATTTCTACCAGTTGAACTCAAAAGAATATTTGTAAGAGTTCTAGGCCGATAATATTGTTATGCCTTTTATCGAATAACCTTTAATAAAATATTATTCTTGATGCCCATGAAACTAATACTTTAATTGGGAAATATATTCACGTACCTGGACCTGAAAAGATGAAATATATTTGATTCTTTTCTTTCATTTTCTTATGAATTCAAAATCAATAATTATAATTTTTTTTATTATTCATTCTTACCACACCATTTTGTTCCCGGATAAATAAAATAAAAGCCACCATGAATTATACTATCCGTTGTATCAACTGCTTCTACACACACACTTTCTAATCTTTCAACAACTTCTCTTGTGACTTGTCGTGTCCGTTTTGTATCAGCTGATAATAGCATACGCTGAATATCATTACGATCCGTATAAATCTAAATAAAAAATAATAGATTCTATAAAATTATTAGATTCTTAAAAAGAGAAAAAAAAAAAAATTTACATTACAGTACGGTTTTTGACCTTGCAGTTCAATCATTTTTTCCATTTTCCAATCAGCAATTAATACAGCACAATAAACTTTTTTCAATAGAAAAAACATTGCTAAAATACTCAACAGATGATTCATAATGGAATCTATAATCGGAAATAAAAATAACAAATAAACAAAAAAAGGAATTAGTATTTAGCGTAGTGCCGCCGTTTTTAATGATCTCGACAAAAAAAAACCTATTTAATTTTTTATCTTTTATCAGCACAGTCATTGGGTAATAAAAGAGAATTTAACAAATTTACCACAAAATTGTCCGATTATAGATAGGTTCTAGGTTAAATATTGAAACATATGCTTTTGAACTGTGACGTCACATTTATTTAAATAAATGTCAAAATATTATTTTTCAAAAATATTTAATTAATTTTTTTTTTCCTTCTCACTTTCAAAAGGGGGAATTAGATTACCAGATGACCAGATGACCAAAGAATTGATCAAATTCACATTATTACATTATTCAAAGAAATCGCGTCATTACAAATACAACAATATTTTTCCCAATTAAATCAAATGAAGCCGTTAAAGTATGAAGAATATTTTTAGCAAAAAATTAATGAGTCATCAATAATAAAAGGTAAAGGTGAAAAGGTAAAAAAATATATATATATATATATATATATTTCTAAAGGTGTTAAGTATCATTGTTATTGTGTCATTTATTTATATGTACTTTTTTCTGTCTCTTTCTAAAATATTTATTAAACGTTTGTTACTTAATAATTGATTGAAAAAGTAATTAACAATAATATGTGTTGATGTTGATGATGATGGTGATGGTATGATGATGATGATTTTCTTTATATTAGTTAATAAAATTTATTGACTTTTCTGTGTGTTTAGGTTTATCGTTTACACAATAAACAATTCAATTGTTGTTGTTGTTAGTTTAATTATTATTAGCTGATTTAATTGTTGTTGTTGTTATTATTATTAGTATTAGTATTGTTGTATTTGTTAAATTATTTTATTATGAAATTTCAAATATAATTCAAATAGAAGACGCAAATAAATTGTATAAAGTCGTACCACGGAGACAAAAACTCTAAATATTATTTATTCTGTAATTTAACACCAACAAAAAAAAAACAACAAACTTCAAGCAAAAACACACTCACAATGAATTTTTAGTTAGTAAAAATAATGAAAACAACAAAAACGACAACGAAAAAGTTAAGACCTTATAAATTGTGAAATTAATAAATAAGAAAAAAAAGTATGATCTTTGCACACATTTTTGTTAACAGAAAAATAGAAGAAAAAAAAAATTAATTCCTTTCGATTACAACGAAATGTTAAAAGAGTTAAAAAAATTCCCATCACCTCAAATGTACGTATAAAGATTCTGATTCTGTGAGGATACGTTATAAATTGCAAGCTACTGTGCTAGAAAGAGATGGAAAATTATCTCAAGCCATTGAGAAATTTCTGATATAGAAATCGAGTTCAAACTACTGGAGGATACGATGTGTAAGAATTTATGAATTGCAAATGTGAGAAAGATTTTTAACCTCTAAAAGAAAAAAAAAAAAGGAGAATAAACAAGTAAACATAAATATTCGTTGACCTTCAAAAGTAAAAATAAACAAAAATGAAAAATAAAGATGAAATTTATTTGTTGATTATTTTTCATCTTAAGTTTTTCAATTTTAATTTTTTTTCTTTTTTACTTTTTTGTCTTTCAAAGTCAATAATACGCAAATTTTTTGTTTCTTTTTTCTTTAAATATTCTTGTACTGAATAACCTTATTTTATTGATAAAAACATATTATTAAACATTTATCAATACGTATGCAATATATGCGCGCAAACACACACACACACACACACACATAACCTTTTGCCTAGAAGTTTAATTGGGGAAATGGATATTCCGAAAAAATAATTTATTTAATTATATTTTTTAAATAACAAATAATCAAAATGTACCCGGCAGAGTTGCAAATGACGATCAATTGAAAAATATTATAAATAAATTGGGTAAAAGCTTTAACGTTAAATTAATTATCTTACATTATCATAAAATCGTCTTAAATTTAAAGCTACTTAATTAACGAATTCTTTTTATAGTGATGATTTTTCTATATTTGTTTTGTTTTGCTAAATTTTTTCATTCATTATTGAGGAATTTGTAACTAAAAGTCTTAAAAAAAAGACGGTAAATATTTTTAGAGAGAAGCAAAAAAAAAACAAATCCTGAACTGATAAAAAAAAAAACAAAAACTTACAATTTATTTCTGTTTAATTTTAAAAAATTTATTGTGATTTGGATTGTGTTGCAAATTTCGTTATAAAAATTATGAGAACTTTACGATCATCGAATTTAGTTGGTACAACTCGATTTTAATCGAATAATCTAGATTCTAGATTAATCTCACTTTAAATCTAAATAACAAAATGAAAACAATTTCTTAAATTTATTTATTTTTTATTCGTAGAAAAATTAAAGAGGAAAATTCTGAATAAAAGGAAAATCATCAAATTTTATCAATTATGCATTTTTCGCAATACACAAATAACACGAACAAAAACAATTAAGAATTTATCCGGAATTTATCAGAAATTTACAAATTTGAAAGAATTTTTATTTTAATAAATTCTTGATTCAAAAATTTCTTTCACTTTTTGAAACACAATTTTTTATTAAAAAAAAAATAATTCTTTTAATTTCACAATTTTTGTTTTTTTTTTTTTGTTAAACGAAAGAATCCCAATGACTGACTTTTTCTTTCTATTTTGTAAATAGAATTTTCGTTTTTATTCACTAAAACAATTTACTTTGTTCTTCTTCTAATTTTTTTTTTTCTTTTGTAATTTCCAATAAAAAAAAACTGAAACTCACTTTAATTAAATTTAATGATTGTTTTTTTTTTTATCACAAAAACTTCTATATTTTTCTTTTGTCCTTTTTTGTTTTATTTTTGTTTTTCGTTAATTAATTAAAAAAAAAAAAAAGTGAAAGAAAAAATTTGCGTGCAAAAAAAATAAACTTTTCGTTTCTTTCCTCCTGTCTTAATATTTTCTTTTTTTTTTGGTGGTAATAAACGACTGACTTTACTCGCGTACATAACAAAACTAAAATTATTTCTTTATTTTTTTTTTTTACAGTAAAATATTTATTATGATTATTTTTAGTCTTGATTAAAAATGAACACACGCGATTAATAAAAAAAAGAAAGAAAAAAAACAAAAAAAAAAAACTAAATAAATAAAAATATAACCAAGCCAAAGTAACTAAACCGAAATGGATGATAATTTATCATATCATCTTTTTATATATTTTTTATTTTGTTGTACTCTCGTTTGTCTATCTGTGTCTTCTTCTTCTTCTTTCTGACTGGCTAATAAAAGAGCCTTTTAATAAATACGATAAATGTATACAATTTTAGTGATACACAAATTTTTTTTTTTTTGTTAGTACAATTTGTATTGAAGTGGCGGTGTGGTGGAGGGGGGCACAATAAATATGCACATACAATAATTTACACCCGCCAAGCACTAAAAAATACTGAACAAAAAAAAGTAAAACAAAATCAAAACAGTCAATCAAAAATGCTATGAAAATATGTACATTTTAAAACACATTGCTCTTACCCGTAATTTGTGACGTCATCTCATTCTAGAAACGGAAAAATTATAAATTTTATTTATGGAAATAAATTGATGGACAAAATTTATATTTAAAGAAAAAATGAATAATAAAAAAGTTTTGTTGTTTTTTTTTTTTTTTTTTTCGTTCAGAAGAAAATAAACATAAATTGAAAGGGAATTTTTTTTAACCTTACTTCATTAAAAAAATGTTTAAATCAAAACTTTTTCCAATTTGTTTGGTTTTTTTTTTTGAATATTGAACCAGTTTTTTTTTTTTCAAATTTTTGCGGTTTATTTATTATTGTGGCTTTCCATATTTTTTACATATGAATAAAACACTACAAATGTTATTTTCTACCATTGATTTAGAAATCCTGTTAAAGGCTTTTTTTTTCAATTTTGTTTGAAAAACTTCATTTACAAGATAACAGAGCCATCTACATTTGAAATTAAAAATATTACGAATTTTCACCAGTCTCTTTCATATTGTTATGTTTTCTCTGTCTTCCTTGTAAAAGTTTTGATTTTTCGCAGTAAGTGGTAAATTAATTTTCGTTACACTTTTTCTGAAATTGGTCAATGAGGGAAAAAAGGGAAATATACAAAAGAAAAATACTCATAAAAAATTTAAATTTTTTTTGTTTTATTTTTATTTTTGTTTTTTCTTTTTTTTTTTATATTTTAAATTACATTTTTTGTTTATACTCTTCGTCTTCCTTATTCTTTTAAATCACCTCTCTCTCTTTCTTTCTTTCTTCTTCTTCATTTATTTATACGTTCATTTTTTATTTTTAATATTTAATGTTTTTGTTTTTTTTTTTTTTCTCTTTTTGTTCAATTTTTCTTTCTTTCTTTTTTTTTAAATTTTCTTTTTTTTTATTTTTCTTTTAGACGGACTTGAATTTTTAAAAATAATATTTTTCCCTCCATTAATTTAAAAAAAAAAAAAACAATTCACATAAAAAGAAAAGAAAATCAATTTTTTTTTATTTTTTTTTTATATTTTTCATTTTTTTGTTTTTATTTTAAATTTTAATAATAATAATTAATTCTTTAATTAATTTATATTAATAATCATCACAAATGTGTATTTTTCCATTTTCTTTTTTATTTCTGTTTTTTTTTTTTTTTTTGTATTTAGAAAAAAAAAATCATTTCTTTTTTTTTTTTTTGTTACAAACAAATAAAAGTAAAATTAAATTACATAATTAATAAAACGAAAAAAAAAACAAACGGGTTTCTTTTTATCTTATTTCATTTTTTTTTATTATTATTTTTATGATTTCAGGAAAGAAGTTAAAACTAAACAAAAGTTAAAATTTGTAGTCTTGTTGTGGGAGAGAAAGGAAAAATGTCTGATCAGGAGGAACGCATTCAGAAAAAAAAGGTGAGAGAAAGTTAAGAGAGAAACAACAATAAAATAATTATTTTATGTCTTTAAATCCATTTACAAAAATTCATTTGACGTTTAGATAAATTTTGTGCCCCGCGTAACGTGGTGGATAAATTTCCCATCCCCCCCAATCGTATTTTATTATGAATCGTAAGAATTTTAGAATGTCTCGATAACGAATCGGAGGACATACAGATCATAAATTTAACTTTACTTTACTTTACATTAATCAAAGACAATTATTACAAAATAAATGAACGAAAGAACAAAAAAAATTTGATGATAATTTCAATGCGGTTGTGTTCTAAGCTAATTTTAGAATTGTAAATTAATACAAACCCCCCCCCCCCCCCCCCCCCAATACAAATTCACGGATAATCTTTGAATTCAAAGATTAAATGTACCGGAAATAATTTTAAAATAAAGTAAATTTGAGATTTTCTTTTAAATTATAGAAAATTAATTTGGTTTTTTTTTTGAAAATAAATTAATTAAAGATGTTCAATTATTTTATTGATTTTATTGATTAAATAATTAAAAGCTGGACAACGTTAAATAAAAAAATTAAACTAAATTAATTCAATTAACTTGCCTTTGTGTGATGTGAAAAAAGATTGTCTACACAATTTTCATTAAATTCAAACAATACAACACAAAAAAAAGGTAAAAACTTGAAACTTTGGAACACAACAAAAAAAACAAAAAAAAAAAAAGAATGAATTAAAAAATCATCCCAACATATTTTAAGAATCGAGATTTTCCATAATTAGAGGATACACAGAAGTTAATAAAGGCAGAAAAAAAAAATCAGTGTGAATGTTTCTCTTAAATTTTCCTTCCTGTCCCCCCCCCCCACCCCCCCTCTTCCACCACCATCCCCACACACCCACCAAAAAAAAAAAAAAAACACAAATTCAATTTATAAAATTTAATTAACGAGAACAAAAGGAAAAGAAAAAAACAACAATTTCAACTTATTTGTCTCTATATTTTTTGTGTTCACTTTTTAATTTTGTGTAGTCTTAACTTCCTTTCCGTCTTTCATAATTTTTCTTCTTCTTTTTTTTTTTTCAATAAATTTGAAATTTAAAAAAAAAAAAAAAAAATCCGAAAATATTTAAGGATTATTTAACAAAAATAATTAATAATTAATAATTAATAATAATAATATAGTAATGTATGTATGTATTGTGTGTATTTTGTATGTATGTATATATATATATATATATATATAATTAATTATAAATTTCACGTTTTTTAAAAAACTAAAAAAAAAAACCAACTAAAGAAAAACAAAAAAAAATTAATAATTAAATCGACTTTTTCTTTAATTTTTTCACTTTAGAATTTAAATTAATTTTCTTTAAATAAAAAACTTTTTTTTTTTTTTCATTCATTTTTCTTTTTTACTTTTTCTTCTTCTTTTGCTTTTTGTTGTTGTTTGTTTGTTTATTACATATTTTTGTTCTTGTTGTTGTTTTTAATTAATATTATTTTTCTTCATTTATTTATTTATTTACAAGTGTGTGTGTGTGTGTATTTATTTGTTTGTTTGTTTTTTTTTTCTAAATGTTTCACCTATCTAAGCTATAATAATAATAATAATAATAATAATATTTATTTTTCCATTTTCTTGTTTTTCCTTTTTTTTTTTTTCTTTTTTTCTTTTTTTTTTTCTTAAAAATTATTATTAATATTTTTTTATTTTTATTTTATTTTTGTTTATACATTTTTTTTTTATTTCTTTCTCTTTTGTTTAATTTTCATTTTTATTCTATTTTCTCTCCATTTTTCTTTCCTTTTCTTTGTTCTTTGTTCTTTTTTTTAATGTAAAATATTTTTAATTTTTTTTAAAGATTTTTGGGAAAAAGAAAAAAAAAAAAAAAAAGCAAAAAAAGAACTAAAAAAAAAAAAAACTAAAAACAAAAATATCTTCATCTCTTTCTCTCTTCTTCTTTTTCATCATTTATATTCACTTTCCTCCTCTTTTTTTTTCTTATTATAGAAAATTTACATAAGCCCCCCCTTCCCCCCCACCATCCCTATCAAACCATTAGAGTTCGTGTCCGTAACTTTTCTTCAAAAAAAAAAAAATCAAAACAATTTCTTCTTTTGTTTTTTTTTTTTTATTAAATTTAATTCATTCTCTCGTTAAATTCTTCCATTCTCATATATCCCAACCTCCTACTAGAACTTCATCAATCGTAATCTTTCTCTATATTTTAATTTCACATTTTTATTTTTTTTAAATTTAATTTTTTTTTTCTTTTTAAATTTTTTAATTCTTAAATTTTTTTTTTTTTTTTGCTTTAAATTTTTTTTTTTTTAATTTTTTTTTTTTCTTTCTTTTCCTTTATTTTTTTTTTTTTTTTATCTTTTAATTAATAATTAATTACTTACAGAATATACAGTTTAATTTTGTTTTTTTTTTTTTTTTGTTTTAATTTTTAATTTTAATTTTTAATTATTTTTTTTATTTTGTAATTTTTAATATTTAATTTCTTCTTCTTCTTCTTTTTTTGTTTATTATTTATTTATTTATTTACGTTTCTCCTTCTCTCTCTTCTTTT
>OY720151.1:43366540-43549024 GCA_963082725.1 Pedicia rivosa
ATCTGTTGTAATCAACAAAAAATTCTAAGTTACAAATTATTAAAATGCTAAAAAATAAAAATTCCTTTTTACAATAAATTAGAAAACTTATTAAAACAAAAAAAAAAGGAAAAAGACACAAAAATGTTTAATAATAAAAAATAAAATAGAATTCTGGAAAGATTTTTTGTTTTGGTCAGATTTTCTATTTTCCTCTTGTACAAGAAAAATGTTACATAAAAAAATAAAAAAAAAAACTTAAGGACACAAAATTTTTTTTAAGCTCAAAAATATTGAAACAAAAAAAATTCAATTCAATTCAATTTAATAAAAAGAAAATATAACCCCTCCTTCACCCCACTCCGAATCTTTAACGTATTATTTATGTTAATTTTTGGTTGTAAAAATTCAATTAATTATTTTTTTTTTTAAATGAAAATAAAACAAAAGTTTTTACACTTAAAAGAAAGTTTATTTTTTTTGTTTTTTTTTTTTTTTATAATTTTCTGTTATTTTTTCTTAAAATAACATTAAAAATATATTATGCATTGTGATATTAGTTTTAAAAACAAAAAGAAAATTTTGCCTCAAAAAAGAAAAACTAAAAACTAAAAAAAAAAAAGAAAAAAATTTAAATGAAATTGAAAATAAAAAAAAAAAAAAAATATATTTAAAAAAGAAAAAAATTAATTATTATTAAATAATTGATAAATTAATAATAATATTTTCATAATAATTAAATTTACGTTGTTTCTTCTGTTTCTTGTGTTTTTTTATTTTGTTTTATTTTTTATTGTTGTTGCGTTTAAAATTAGTCGAAACCAAGAAAAAAAAAAGAAGCGTCTATTTTTCATTAAAAGAAAAAATTAAAAATTAAAAAATTATTAAATCTTTGTTAATCTTTGAATGAAAATAATTTTATACTTAAAATTGAATATGTAATTTTATGGCAAGAACAACTAATTAATTAAATAGAAATCTCATGTGTGTGTGTGTGTGTGTGTATAAAAGAGAAGAATTAATTTTAAAGGAAGTGTGATCATCTTGAATAAGAGAAAATTTGTTGGATTTATGTAAAAAAAAAATAAAAAATGGTAGAATGCGCACACTAACAAAAAACAAAAACAAAACTTATAATAGACGAATAATATTGACGTCGTTATGGCAACACAAAAAGTTTTATAAACAAAAATGTCAGACTAACTGTCAGATTTCAAATTTTTAATATAAAATTGTCTTTCTTTTTTTGTTTTTTTTTTGATTATGGTTAAGTTAATACTAAACAGAAAATCGAAAGGAATATAAAATTCGTTAATTAGAAATTTAATTAATTACAAATTATTCTTGAACTTTAAGTTCCAGAAAACATGCAATTATTATTCTATATTATTTAAAAATTGTGAATTTTTTATTTTAAAAATTTTAATTTCTGCGTTTCGTTTATAAATATTTTTTCGGATTATGTAATGTTCAATATCATTTTTAGTAATTGTTCTTTTTAATTAGGAAAAAAATAACTAAACTATAAATTTTTATAGCAGAAAAAAAAAAGTACATCTACATTAAATAGCTGTATTTATAGTATAGGTATATATTATGTAGATGCTATAATTAAACAAAATAATAAAAATTAAATTATAGATCATTAAAAAAAAAATACATTAGATAGATAGAAATAAATCACCTTCACACAAATTATTATTAAAACAATTCTGTTTGTTTTTTTTTTTTTTGTATTTAAAAAACTATTTTTTTATTTCGATTTCCATTATTTTCTTGTATAAATTAAAAAGTTGATAATATATTGACATAAACCTAAACATTAAATTAATTAAAGAAAAATATATAATTATAATAAATGATAAATGATTAAATATAGTAAATAATAATAAATTATACTAATAATAATAATAATAATAATAATAATAATAATATAATATTTAGATCTATAAAATAATAATAAATAAATAAATAAAAACTATAACGCCATTTAAATTGACCAAATAAACTATAAAAACAAAAAATTATTAAAATTGAACAAAAAAAAAAAAAATAAATGAAAAAAATTGTAGATTGATTTATATTAATTAATTAATTATAAAAAAATAATGAAGATAAATTAATAAATGAATAACTAAATATAAACTTAACAAAAATATAGACGAATCTTATGTGTTAGGATTTTGAATAATTGTAATAAAAAACACAAAAATATAAAAAAGAAAACAAAAAGAAAAACAAAAACAAAATGGCTTTGATTATCCAACCAAGCAAAAGAGGAAATTTCTTCAAAATAAATTAATATTGAAAGAAAATAAATAATAAAATTATGGAAAACTTAATAAAAATGAAAAGAAAATAACAATTATAATTAATAATAAGTTTTAGAATCACTTATATGATTTAGATAATTAGTTTTATTGTTACAAAATTATTATTCTTTATAATTTTCTGCGAAAAAATAAAAAAAACATTCAAATGTTAATTTTTTCGTATTCAACGCATAAAAAAAAAGAGGAATTTAAAAGGGTTTTTTTTATGGGATTTGCATGGTTTTAAATAACATTTCCTATAATTTGACACTTTTGATGAAAAAGTTTAAATAAAATTAAACAATTAATAAATTTAAAAACAAAATTAAATCGTTGACTTAAAATAGGACAAAGAGAAGAAAAGCAAAAATTTAAAAATCAGAGTTTAGCATTTGCTTTCTGAATTATTAAATTATATGACCACAAATTATCCCATTTTAAATAAATAAATGAAGTGTTCAAAACAAAAATTAAATCAGAATTTTATAGCAAAACTATTTAATAATTGATTAGAAAGTTTCAAAAGCTGTTTGCTTTTTTAAAAAATGTTTATTCCTTATTCTTAATTATTTTCTTTTCTTTACAAATTTAATAGTAAATATAACAACGAAATCAATTATGACTAAATTTAATTTTCTTTTTCTTTATTTCATAAAATTCCCTTTCACTCTATTCAAATCTTTTTTCAATTATCCCTTCTTTCTAATTCTAATGAATATATAAGAATTTATACACAAAAAAAAAAAATTGTTAAATAGTTCTAAAGAAAAACAAAAAAAAAAAAAAACAAAAGGAAGAAAAACGTGCATGAATAAAAAAAAATGATGTGTAATGGAAAAATGCAAATCGATAAGAAAAAATATAAATAAGATTTAAAGAAACAAAGAAAGATTAAAAAAAAATTAAACAGCATAACTTAAGAACACAGTCAAATGTTTTCCGAATTAATTATATATAATTTTAGAAGTTTATGAATTATTATGTCTTTGTAGAAACTTATTATATTTATTAATTAATTATTACATTTATTAATTAAATGAAGTTGAAAAATGAAAATTAATAAAGTTAATTTAAAAAAAAAAATATTATCTGTTGTTCTTCATTATTTCTTATTTTTAAATCAGGAATTATCTACAGTGAAAAACTTCCATAAATGACCATCGTTTTATCTATTTAAATTTTAAACCTAAAAATTTTTTTCTTCCCAGCTGCGTTTGTGCAGCTCTGCTATAACCACATCAAATCCTTCCATTGTATCAAAATGGTGCTGAAATTCCAGAATAATTGTAAATTCCATATTTAGATAATTGGAATTGATTGATAACGACGATAAATGAAAAAAAGAATTTCAACCATTCTACATTGCAACCATTCGGTGAAAATTGTTGTTGATTTTCAGTCAAACTCTTTCATAATTCTACAAGCCAAAAAAAACCATATGCATAAATAAATTTTGAAATCTAACACGCATGGCACAGCATAAAATAGCGTCATCAAACATCAGGACAAAGATAAGACAAACAACAACAAAAATATATGTTCCATCTATGAAGTATAAAAGCTTCAAACATTTAGGAAAATTCGTTAGTAAAGGTTGTGAAGCTTAACAAACAAATAAAGTGTTAGTGCATTCGTTCATTTATTGTGTGTGTGTGCGTGTGTGAGTGTGTGACTTCTTATAGAGTCAAGAATTAAAAACAGAAAAATTAATTTCCTTTAATTTTTTTATTAATTAAAATGAATTATTTTTGTTTATTTTATATTTTAATTATAATTTCCTATAAATATTGTTATTGTATTTATAATGATTTTGGTGATAAAAATATTTGGATTGTGCAAATACAAAATTTCAGTATTAACGATATTCTACAATTTGCTGAAGAAAATGGATTTACATTTATAAATCAAGTAAAATTATTAAATATTCAAAAAATTTAGTAGACAGATTTTTTTTTTAATTTAATTTAATTCTGATAATTTTATTCTAGTTAAATTTTACCAATTGTTTATCTCAATTTATATGTTATCAGTAAAAAAACCCAAATGATATAAAAAGCGACATATTGCCTATTAGATTTTCATTGATAAGAGTTGATGAGGAAATGGGGTTTAAGAGCTAATTTTAATTGTGATAAATTAATATTAATCAGTAATAAATAGTAAAGAAATAATTGATTGTATATCCGTTTGGCGATATACTGATGGATTTAATAGAAAAAAAAATTAGAACGTCATAATTTAAAAATCCAATAAAGGAGCGTATTTGAAAACCTTTATTATTTTTATAAACCTCAGTATACGTTTCAATTCAATTCAATCTAGAAAAAAAAGTCAATAATTTCATAAAGTTAATGAAGTCTTATACAAACAATCCAAATAAAATATTAGATTATAATTTCTCAGCAATTGATTCTTATGCTTGGAAGATCGTCAGCACGGTATGGGTTCCATTAGATCCTATGACACTGGCAGTAGCATTGACGTCATCCACCAATTATATTATTCAAATATTTGACCATGCTTAACGAACCTATTCCATTAATCTAATAAAATTACTACGAACTGAAAAAATACATTTTGTACAAATTGATAATGAAATAAAATCAAAGTTTGTTATCTACATTTTGACTCTGTGTCCTCTAGACAAAATTATCAAGAACGTAAATTTTTATTAAAATAAAAAAATCATTACAATCAATCATTATGAAATACAATATCAAAGGGGAGCATGACATCAAATCAACATACTATTTGAACAATTAGCATAAAAATAAAACAAAAGAATTAAATTACAACATTTTAATTAATGATTTTCTGATAATTAATTTATTTTTAATTCATGACTTTTTTCCATAAATTAACTTATCCCCATATTTTTATATTCTTATCTTATTATTTGTACTAATTCATATAAAGTACAACATACTTAAAAATGTTACATGAAAAATTGATACATTTTCATTGTGTTATCAGAATTAAAACCTTCACTTTGATTATCTGAAATTTTATCACTTAAGAATTATTTTCAATAGATCACAAGTTATCATGACCAAATAAAATAAACGTCAACGTCAAATAATTAATTGAAATTAATAATTTTAAATCATTGATACATTCAACACTTATTTATTTAATTAAAACGGAAATTTCAACAATAATAATATTTTCATTGATAAAATTCAAATAAACGAAAATAAAAAATTCGAACTAAAATGAAAATAATCAAAATATGGATTGTGTAGATTGATCAAAATAAATAATATAAAAGAAAAATCAAAATCTTTCACAAAATGCTAGAATAATGATGAACTTTGATATTTCTTTTTTTGCTTCTTATATTTTGATTTGGGTTGATGTTTTAGGATGATGCATTAGATTGAAGTTTTAATCAAAACAAAAATTTGGTTTATGGATTTCTTCGTGTGAACTATAAAAATATATAAATAAATATGAATAGCTTCTAATTTATATATGGAGATGTATATCTATGTCTGGTTGTCTACAACATTGATTTATATTTTTGTATTAATTTTATTTTAAATGGAAAATATTGTACATATCACGTTGCCAATGTCATTGTTAACTTACCATGAATAATTAGGGATATTATCAACTCACACCAAAAATAAGAAACTAAGCAGCTTCTACAAAATATTAACAAATATTGTTTTCTCAAGAATTTGAAAACTGCAAATATTTTAGCTAAGATCCTGTCAAATGGATCATCAATAGTAATCTCAATTTAATTACAAAATTATTGAAGAAATCTTAAATTCAAATTAATTAATGAAAGAATTGTTAATTTGACAAAGAGTCACTCACTAAAATTATAATTAATGCAACACAATTTCTAAATATAATTTTAATCTTAAATAATCTATGATGTTGCGGATTAAAAGATTAAGTGTGTGTAGATAACTCATCCTTTATTCAGGAAACAATATAAAATAACCTTTAGAAATATTTGAGTAAACATAAAACCTACGCACGATTCAATTGCATTTACCTAATTTACATAAAATTTCAATCTTTCATACTTTACAATAGTTGAATTAAATCTTTTTTCTTTAAAAAAAAAAATAGGCATAAAAATACGTGATGGATTAAAGTTACCTATAAAGATTACACGCGTGTAACTTTTAGTCTTCCTCTTTCAGGAATCTAGTTCGCATCAGCAATGTGATTTTTGCGAGGTCTTTACCTAAGTATGTATTATTAGAATTTAGAAGTCGTCATTAATATTTGACATAATAAAATCCGTCAAGATCGGCTTTTATATTGTGGTTTAATATTTCATGATCGATTTAGTGCTTGAATCTTTGTTCTTCATTTTAAAGTATTTTATTTGTAATTTGTTACTTTCTTATTAAGTTCAAATGTATAAAGAAAAAAATCCTAATCCAAAAATTAGTTACAGAACTGCTAACAAGACAATTCAACTCACATTTTTATTTCGAAATATATTTTTTATTTTGCCTGTCCTAAGATTAAGATTAATGACAATTGCACGCATCTCTACACTGCGTCAATCATATAAATACACAAACATATATAAGACCTTCAGTCCATCACATTTATTCTCCGATGGGAATTTTATTTCATAACTAAATCAAGAAAAACTTTTCTCATCATAAAAGGTGACAGGTTTCCCAGACTATTACGTTCTACAACATCATACAGATATATTATTATCAGCAGCATCAAAACGTTCTGGTCTCAATAAATTACAATTAGAAAATGATAATCGAATATTATGGGCATCAAAACAAATGGAATTAAAAAGAGATAAACGTTATTCTAATTATTGGAAGAATATGAGAAATATACAAAATTTACGTTATTCAAATCAAGAATTAACTGAAAATGAATTGTTTCAAAATACAAAACCACTTTTTAATGATGAACTATGGGAACAGGAATGGTATATGGTAAATTAAGATTGTTAAAATTATTAAGAAATTTATAAAATTGAAAATAAAATAATTTTAGCAAGATAAAATATATCGTAACGGACTACCAAAACTTGATCTAAATGTACTGCCTGTTTATAAAAAAGGAATAACTGGTCGTGGTGTAAGAATTTCTGTTCTTGATGATGGACTTGAATATACACATGATGATTTATTTCCTAATTATGTACGTAGTATAAATACAATTTGCATTAGAAAATATCACAAGTCATTTACTTTTTTAGGATCCAGAAATCAGTTGGGATTGTAACAGTGATACGGCCGACCCAACACCCAATTCAATAGATAAGTATAATAATCATGGTACACGATGTGCTGGTGAAATCGCAATGGTGGCAAATAATTTAAAATGTGGAGTTGGTATTGCTTTTGGTGCTAATATTGGTGGAATCAAATTATTGGGTGGAAGAGTTTATGATTTAATTGAAGGAATGGCATTAGGTTTTGCGTATGATAAAGTCGATATCTATAGTTCTTCATGGGGGCCAACAGATGATGGTAAAAGTTTAGAAGGACCAGGACCATTAGCTGTTAAAGCAATGGAACGTGGTATTAAAGAGGGTAGACAAGGTAAGGGAGTAATTTATGTTTGGGCAAGTGGAAATGGTGGAAGTAGAGGTGATAATTGTAATTGTGATGGATATGCATCAAGTATTTATACAATTGCTGTTGGTAGTGCAAGTCAAAAAGCTACAATGCCCTGGTATGGTGAAATGTGTTCAGCTTTATTAACTGTAGCATATTCTTCTGGTTCTCACGAGGATAAAATGATTGCAACCACTGATACAGGTAATTCATGTACTGTACGACACACAGGTACTTCTGCCTCAGCTCCATTAACAGCCGGAATTATTGCACTAGGATTGGAAGCAAAGTAAGATAATTCTATAATTTAATTTTTACAATGTTTCGCATATATTTATATTTTTTAAGTCCAAATTTAACATGGAGAGATGTTCAACATCTTATTGTTCGTACGGCAAATTATGAGGCTCTCAAGGTATAAATTGAAAATTTAAAAGTTATTTTGAAAAATCAGATTTATATTATTAACTTTTTTTGCTTTTTGCTATTTGCAGAATAATGAAGGATGGCAAAAAAATAAAGCAAACCTTTATTATAATATTCGTTTTGGTTTCGGCTTAATGAATGCCAATGATTTTGTAAATCGGGCAATGAATTGGACAAATGTTCCAGCACAAAGAATTGATTATGTTATAACGCATACACGATTACCATTACAACTTATAGGTCCAGATGGAAAGTCAATAGTTGCATTCCAATATTATTCACAAAAAATTAATAAATTAGAGCACATTCAAGTAAAACTTGATTTAACTTATACAATTCGTGGTGATTTGGAATTCTATCTGACATCTCCGGGAGGTAATATTATTTTTAAGCAAATTTACTGGGATTCATTAATTTCCTTATTACTTTTCTAAAGGAACCAAAATTCAATTACTAGGAAGAAGAATAAAAGATAAATCCAATCATGGATTTAGAAATTGGACATTGATGTCAGTTGGAACTTGGTCAGAAAATCCACAAGGTTTATGGAATCTAACTATTATGGATTCGGTAATGTCTAGAACTTTCAAGTTTTAGAATATAGATTTGTTATTAGTTTTCTCTATTTCAGAATTTTGTAAAACACAATAATTCTGGACAGTTATTGTTTGCTACATTAATTTTATATGGAATCCATGAGCAACGTCATAATTTTAAAACAATCGATAGAAAATTATAAAACTAATTTGCATTATTTATTTTATTTATTTGCGATATATTTGTATTTTATAAAAACTTTAATAATAAATTCTTATTTTTAATGTATAATAACAAATTATTAACATTTTATTTTATCTAATTATTAAAATTAATTATATTACTCAAGATTCAAACCGTTGTTCTAAAAATCCAAAGAAAAATTTATTATTATATAAATTATGCAAGATTCAAAACATTTACCTAAAAATTGATAAAAATATCTCGACATATTATTTAGATGGCGCTCACTTGAAAATTTTTTTTGTACCTGATTTTATTTCAATTATAATGAACTGTTACTCGAATCTTCAGTATCTTCAGTAATCATCAGACGAATTAGTCAGCGGAACTAAAGGAACTCACGTAATCAAACAACTTAATTTAATAAAGCAAACAGCAAAAAAATGTATTTGTTTTTTTTTTTTAGTTAACTGCATTTTTATTAATGTTTACATATTATTATCACTACATAAGTTAATAATCATAATATAATAATAATTAATAATTAATAATTAATAATAATAATTAATAATTAATAATATAACTGTTTAATTGAATTTCATTTCATTTTTATGTTTTGCGGCAACTATTTACATGAAACCTAAATAACTAGAAAAGACCAAAGTCCTATTTATAAAATTTTAAATTATTCTTCTTTTTCTTCCTTTTCTTCCTTTTCTTTCATATTTATTTTTTTTTTTCTTCCTTTTTTTCTTACTTTCTTTCATTTTTATTATATTCTTTTTTTTTAATTGATAAATAATCTACAAAGTGTTGGGTTTGGGGGTAGGAGGGGGTTGTTGTATTTTTTTGTATTGATTGACTTTTTTGTCTGGTCGGTCTAAATAATTATTATTATTATTTATTTTTATTCATAAAAATTGATGACTAAAAATTACAAGTTTTTCTTCTTCTTTTTTTTTTTTGTGTATTTTAATGTTGTGTCTCAAAAGAACTTAATAAACATTTGTGTTTACAATTTTCCCTTTCACTGACATTCATCTTAAATATCTTAACTAAAATTGTCAATTAGAATTTGTTGGTGAAACACAACATTAATAAATGATTTAATTATTCCTTTTATTCTCTTCTTCTTCTTCTTCTTCTTTTTGCTCATTACACAATTAATTATTTAATTATTTTTATTATTTATTTATTTTCTTTTTGCAATCTTTATTTTTTTAAATATAATTTTTTTTTTAATAAATATTATTTTTTTACTTTAGTTTTTTACTTTTAAATTTTGAAATTCGTTTTTTTTTTTCTCTTTTTTAGTTTTTTATTTTTTTATTTTTTTTTATTTTTTTTTTATTTTTTAATCAAATATTTTATTCCATTTTTTTTTGTTTTTTTTTTTGTTTAATTCTACAGAATTTTTTCATGTTTTTTTTCTTCTTTAGATTTAAATGTCGAGAAAAAAAAATTCAATTCAAAATTTTCTTCATTTGTTCAATTTTTTTTCTGTTTTTTTTTCTGTTTTTTTTTTTTTTTGTAATTAAAGGATAACGAATGATAATTAATTATGAGATAATTAAAAAAAGAAATAATTTTTTGTTGTTTATTTGAATACTTTCTATTGTACCGTATTAATTTACGTTGTTCTAAAAAAAAACAATAAAATAAAATAAATGAAGTGAAGTGAAGGGTTGGGAATGAAGTGAAGTGGTAGCAACAACAACAACAAAAACAACAACAATGTAATTGTTGTGAAATCAACCGAAAATAATTAGAATCCCAAAATTAGAACAACAACAAAAAGAAAAGAAAAAAAATTTTCACGCCCTCACCCCTAAATAAATTTTTAACAATTATAAATAACAAAAAATAAAACAATTAGAGACAAATTAGAGTAAATTTTGAAATTAAATTAAAATTAAATTGAATATCACAACAACAACAACAACAAAAAATAAATTATAAAATTTAAAACTTAAATTAAATTGATCAAAAAAAAAAACAAAAACAAAAACAACAAAAAAAAAAAGGTTCCATCTTGATAACAGTGGAACAAACACTAATATCCAGGTAGTCTCGTTGTCTGGTTGTCTGGTGTGAAAAAGTGGACGTTTAATAAAACAATTCTTGATGCAAGTCAGGTACAAACAGAGCAAAAAAAAACTAATTGTCTTGGAATATTTTTAATTACGTTTTTTTTTTGTAAAAAAAAAAATTAATTAAATTCTAAAGAAATTAAACAACAAAAATATTATTTTTTACATTAAGGAAATTTTTTACTTTGAATCTTTAAAAAATTAAAATTAATTTGTTTGTTTGTTTTTTTTTTTTTTTTTATCATCATTGATCAGAATTTAATTCAAATAGAATAAAAATCTAATTATCAACAGAACATAACCACAATTGGTGTAATGACATTTTCTTCGTCGTCCTTTCACTTTTCTTTTATTTTTGGTTTTGACTTTTTACTTTTTTTTTTTGGGTAATTTTACGTCAAAATTTGAATCTAATAATTTATTAATGAAGCAAATATAATTAGAATATTTTTTTTTGTTTTTTGCTATTACATTGACACTCTAAAGACAAATTAAATGTTCTTAACTTTTCTTCTTCTTCTTATTTTTTTTTTTTGTATTCATCACAAAAATTTTTTTTGGGTTAAAAAAATTTATAATTGAAATTAATTGATTGATTGATTAATTTTGTTTTTTCTTTAATTTTTGTTATAGGAAAATATTTTAGAAATATTTAAAGAAACTAAATTTAAAACAAATGAATTAAAAAAAAAAAATTGTATACAGAGAAAAGAACAAAACAAAAACTGTGTAATATTTTTTTTTTTAAACTTTACACATTATAAATTTTTAGATTAATTAAAAACAAAATAATTTTTAATGATCAAAATAAGAAAATGAATTGAAAATGATCGAGTCTATTTACCCATTTTTTTAATATATAGAAAGAAAATAAGAACGCGATACACAATGGATGGATCTTACGTATTGGGCCGTTACGAAAACACAAAAATAAAAAATTTATTTAAATTTTTGACTTTCGATTTAAACAAAAATCGGCGCATTTATATTTAATTTCAACTTTAACGTTTAATTTCAACTTTTGTTTTTGTCTTTTTTATAAAAAATACTTAAAGCCAACATTAAAACTTTAAACACAAAAATTAAATACAAATTTTTTTTGTTTAAACAAAAATTATAAAAAGTCTAAATTAGTAAAAAAAAAAAAAACAATTTAAAAGAATTGATTTGTATGGAGCTTTTATTTATAATTAAAATATTGTTATCAGTGACGTTAGTGACGTCAACCATTTGTGTTTAAATTTAGGTTTAGATCTTGGATGGAACATTTAATAAAAAAATTTACTAATGACGTCATTTTTCACATAATTAATCGTCAATAAAAAGTGAGACAGAGACAGAGAGAGAGAGAGAGAGAGAGAGATAGTGAGTGTAAGACATTGATAGTTTTGCGGAGGGGGGGTAGGGAAGGGGGAAAAAACACAAAACTGACATCATTGCTATAAATTATTATTGTTTTCATTACAATTTTGCATTTTTTGCATTTTTTTTTACTTTTTACTTTATCATTACATAGATTACATAATTTTTAAGTTTTTAGTTTTTAATTTTTAGTTTTTAGTTTTTTTTGTTATTAGATAATAATAATAAATATATAGTTACTACAATATAATAATTAATAATCATATAATATATATATTAAGTCTTCTAATTGATAAAAGGTAACTAAATAAATATTTAATCTAATATCTACAGTTCACTTTTTGTATTTTATACGGGTAATTTTCTTCAAAACTTCTTCTTCTTTTTTTTCTTCTTCTTCTTCTTCTTCTTCTTCTTCTTCTTCTTCTTCTTCCTCTTCTTCTTCTCCTTCTTCTTCTTCTTTTTCTTCTCTTCCTCTTATTTCTTCTTCATCATTTTTTATTATTAATATTTTTTCTTATTTATTTATTTTTTTTTATTTTTTATTTTTAATTTTTACTTTTTATTCTTCTTCTTCTTCTTATTAATTTTTTTTATTATTTGGTTTTTTTCTTTTTTTTAATTCTTCTTTAATTAAACATTTAATTCACAGATAACTTTTTGGCATTACGTTATATACAAATAACAGTTTTGTTTTGTTTTTTATTTTTATTTTTGGTAAGTTTTTTTTTTTTGTTTTTTGTTTTTTTTTTGTTTTTATTTTTATTTTTTTTTAAGAGAAAAAGTTGAAAATCGACTCTTCATTAACTTTATATTATTTTAGTTGCCATCTTACAATTTAAATATTCTCCAAAAATTAGTTGCGTCATAGTTTGTATTGTTAGCTTTCTTTTATTTTTTAATTGTAAAATGTCAAATTTATTTGAAAATAAAACAATTCGTTGCCAATGGAACAGAATTTTTCTTCAAAATTAGCAACAACAAAAAATTGTGCAGGTCAGTAATCAAATGTTGTTTGCTTTTAAATTGACTTACATAACTTATGATGTCACTCTAAATAAAACATTTATCAAGAATGCCAACAGAAATAAAGTTAAACGTTCGTACATTAACGTCATTATGAAAAATAAAACAAAGAAACCATTATAAGATCAGGTTTCCTCCAAAGCGGATATCGGTTTTCTTTTTTTTTTCTGTATAAAATTTACCGATACGAAAATTATTGCAATTTATATTCAATTAATTGCAAAAATAAAAAACTGGAACTGTCTAAAAATCAGAAACCAGAAATTCAGCGATTTATTTTTTGCTGTATTTTTATTTTTTATTCTTTTCGCGTTTCTTCTTCTTTCTTTTTTTTATCCATCTTTATTTGTAAGTTTGTTTATATGGATTTAATAGACTAAACGTCTATGGGTAATCATATAAATATAATTTTAAGTAGAAAATTTCAATTTTTTTCTTAAATTCGAATTCATATTTTCATTTTATATAAATTTGTGTGTGTGTGTGTTTTTTTTTTCTTTTTTGTATTTTTTTTTTTATCATTAATAATTTTTTTTTTTTGTAATTGTTGTCTCAAAAGTTAGTATAGATGTCTTACAGTAATTGGGCGATAACTGGTTCCAATAGGCACATATGTTCAGCGCCTCTAACAGGCAAACGATTTAAACAGAAATGACGTATCATTTCAGGAATGGATTCAAATGGCCGGCTAAATTGTCCTAAAATGTATTGTCCTGTTTCAGCTGAACGCTGTATACGCATATGCATAAATCCTTTAGCACTTCTAAAAAAAAATTTAGATTGTTATTATTAATTTTGAATATTAGACAGAATATAATAAAGTTGAAATTACTTTAACGTTAATGAATAATCTTGACGTGTTGATTCACTATTGCGTACAAGAAAACTGCCCTCGGTTAATGAACGAAGTGTATTTTCTGCTTCAACACGACTAATTGCACCATGATACCAACTAAAAAAAAAAAAAAGGGAAGGAGAAAAACATGAACATAATAAAAAAAAAGATGTCGATCGATTTAATGTTTTAATTTAATTTATACCTTCAATGTGAAAGAGAAATAGAGAGAAATATATTGTTGACTACGACAAGTTATATATTTTGTTTAACACAAACTTACCCTTGTCTATCTAAAGGAAGTGACGCATCAATTAGATCAACACCTGTTGTAATACCGCCCACATTCAAATTTAATCCTCTTGTTGTACCAAATTCTAATGTACCAAATTTTCTTGGTGTTTTTGTTTCACCCAAATTTAATGTTAAATTTTGACGAAACATTGTGGCACCTAGTAAATAAAAAACACAAAAATTATTAATTTATAAAATTTTACCCTTCTCATACATAATTTTCCATTGCTTCTAACAATTTAAAAAAAATTTCATATTTCAACAATTATTAATTAATTAATTTTTATTAACTTATAATTATTCCTTTCCATTTATGACTGGTGAAAATATTTTTGTAAAATTTCTAAAATTTAATTGGAAAAAATTCTATACATGGATACGATTCGCATAAATTAAAATTTTATTTCTATAAAATATAAAAAACTTTTTATTTTGTTGTTTAAAAGAGATTTTGTAATTAAACTTTAAAAGTATGTAATTGTCAATTTAGTTACATTTATAATAATTGTGTAGATTATAATTGTGTAAATTAATTCATGTAATTTATTTAATATATTCGTATTAATTTACCAAAAGTAATCAAACAATTTTATCTGTTATCTGTGTGAATTTTAAACAATTAATAAATTAATAGAAAATGTTATAAATAATTTTCAACATTAAATTTTGATTGATTTAATTAAATCCACTGAATCACTTAATTTACAAAAAAAAAAAAAAAAGTTTTTAAAAGTCTAATTAACAGTTGAGAACAAATAAACATATTATATGAAATGAAAAACAAGAAGAAAACTTCTTTAGAGTTTTTCAATAAGGCACAATAGAAAATATATGAGACAGTTAAAGATTTAATTAAACAAAAAAAAACTTATTATAAATTTATAAGAAAATAAACTACCAATTGTTCCCTCAGAAGAAAAAAAACAATGGAGGTTTATTATTGTTGTAAATTTGTTAAACATAAATATTAAATTTGAACATAGGAAGTCAATATTTACAATAAATTTTATAAATAAAATCAAGAATGTAAGTAAATAATTAGGATAGAACATAACTAAAAAGATAAATTTAAATTATTTTTGGGATTTAAACACACATACACACACACACACACACATACACAGATAAGCTTGGCTTAAAGAATTTAGCATCCGCATAAACACGATATTTTATTTAATCAAAATTGATATTACGTAGATTTAATTTAAATTAGCTTAGAAACTTTGTAAGCATTATTAATGTATTTTGATGTTCATCCTTGAAACAAAAGAAGATTTATCACTTTTTTAACTTTTGTTTAAAAAAAAAAAGAATATTCACCTCAAATGCTGACGTCATATGCCGACATTTTCAACACAAAATTCATAATTATTTTTTAAGCAACAAATATGCAAAAAAATTAAATGAAAACAAAATACAGAAATTCACTGAAAATAATTCAATGACACAAAAACATCAAAATATAGAAATTATTGAGATGTGAAGATAATAAAAGGGTAATTTTTTATAATTCTATTATTATATAACTTTTACCTATTACTTTTTTTATACAATCATATCATCAATCATTACACCTTCAAGCACGAAAATCCTTTTAATTTTTCCGAAAAAAAAAAAAAATACCAAAATAATTGTTACAACAATAAATCTAAGAAGTTAGAAAAAGTAGTGTATAAGGAAGGAATAATAAAATAATGATACATTATATAATATTTTGACGACAGCACAAGATGTATCGCTTAAATAACAAAAAATTAGTGTGGTTAAAAAATAATTGGACATAGATCTATGAGTCTTTATAATATACGTACCAATCACACAATTAACAAACACTTGTATTTTTTTTTCTTTCTACGAATTTTTAGAAGAAAAAAGTAAAACTCAACAAAAATAAATGGTACAAGAAAAAATATATTGGCTGAGTCTCGTTTTATAACAGCTTTAGGTTTTAGATAATTTTCTTCGTTTTTAGAGACATTTGCTTTGTTTTCATTTCTAAGAACAATTATCTTAGTATTTGATTTTGTTTGCACCAGAGAATTGATTTTGTTCCGGTTTTGTTTTCCTTTATATTCGAATACAAAATAGAAGATAATTGTAGGAAAATAGAAAAGAAAGAACATACATTGAAAGATTCTATTTTATTGAATTCTCTGATCGAGAATAATAGTTTCCGTAGGCTAAAGCAAAAAGGACTGATAGTAAAAATGTGTAGTTTATTGATTACATAAAATATAAATTACCCCCCTAAAAAACAAAATGTTACCCCTTAATGCCACAAACGTGTTACTCTCTAATCATCTTAGGGGCATTTAAGAATTACATGATTATATTGTTTAAGTAAAGAAAATTGCTTTTATCATTAATCGAAAATGTAAACATTATACACAGAAAATGCGGGTTCTTTCTATGTAGTTCTTTGAAGTTTATTGAATAGAAATGTATGTTATAAAAATGCCCATACCCACTAAAGATTACTATTTTGAACAATAAATTTAACTCATTCAAAAACTTGAATTAATTTAAACTTTATATCCATTGTGACTATGTTCACTCTAAACAATTTATAAATACTGAAAGTATTTGTATAGCAATAATTCGTTCAAACATAATTTCCATTATTAGAAAATTGGGTGAAAATCTATTTTAAATTAAAGACGATTATTTCAAATAAATTCAAAATAAATCATACACACATAAAAACTCATTCATAACAAAAAACAAAACAATAAAATAACTAACCAATTATTGATTTTTCTTCACGAACAGATTGACTTGATGACGCTTGTGATATTCCACTAGATTCAGTACTAGTGTGAACAACAGCAGCTGTAGTTTGTGGTTGTGTTAAACGTAATCTTCGTCGTAATTTTGGCATATCAAAAGGAAGTTCACCTAAATCTACTGATGTTGCACTACCAGAAGTGCAAGCATCCTAGGAAAAACATAAAATATTATTAATTAATATTCAAGCATTGCAGATTATTAGAAAGAATTAATGCAAAATTATTTATGTCTGTTTCATAGTTAAAGTTGGAAAGCAACTAACTGGTTTAAACCAAAATATTAATCCAAAGTTTCTACGCAAAAATTCTTTCTATAATTAATTTAACTTGAAGAATATTTACCTGCTGAGGAAGTATTTTACGCCTTCTCAGTTTTGGCATATCAAATGGAAGATCATTAAGGTCTTGTGGTAAACAAGATATATTGTTGTCTATTTTATCTGTTGACAATTCAATTTTTTGTACAACAAATGGTTGAAAGGCGCTCCGTGATTTTGAGTCATCTCTAGAGTGTAAGGATATACCACTATCGGACCCTTGAATTTCATCACCTGCGAAAAGTGGTACAAGTGATTTTCGTCCAGGTTTCAAGAAGTGTGCTTCCATCTTACCTTTTATTGATAAAAGTGTTTTATTTTGTGGAATTCTTTTACGTATTTTTGCATTGTCAATTTCTTCAATAACTTTTGTATTTTCATCAGGTGATACCTTCTGCGAATTATTATTTCTAGTATTAATATCAGATGTTTCAGAGCCTGGCTCTAATGATTTATCTGATATTGGACTTAATATATGAAGTTTTGTATGTAAAACAATTGGTGCTCGTAATGGATAAGAAATACTTGGACCAGAATCCGAACTATGTGAACTTAATGATGTGGAATGACGTGATTCAGAACTTGATGTACTACGATTTCCTTCACTAGTACTTGATCTTATTGATTCCATACTTCCACCACTACTAGATGTGGCCATACTTTCAGTCGAGGAAAAATTTCTACCTCTTTGATGATGTGATGATTTACCATGATGTTTACGTTTTAATTCTAGTACTCTACTTGATTCTAATACAACAGATCTGGGCCTATCATTATTTCTTGGACAATTATTATCAACTATATTTCCTTCATTATTACCAACAGGAATTTCATGTGTTCTAAGTGTTTCAACTGGAAGTCTAAGTTCACGTAAACGTGGATGTTGAGCAGGATTTGTGGATGGAAGATTTGGTGCACTTTTAATACTATTCATAAAGTATCTTTCATGCTTACCAGGAAATTTAACTGGTAATGGTGCAGTTGACGGTGGTGACGGTGTATAACCACGTAAAGGAAGCTGTGAGGAAGACACTGTATTTGCATTATTTAAATTTTCCAAATTACTATTAATATGCATATTTTCCATTTCTTGTGATATTGTTGAACCGCTTCCACCAGTATCTGATTTAACTTGATTAACATGGTTTTTATTATTTTTTATACGTTTACTTTCTAAACGTGATGATTTATTATTTAGTTTATTTCTAGTCGCTGTTGTTGTTGTAGTTGTGGTTGTATCTTTATTAATTTGATTTGTACCTAGTTTATTATTACAATTATTCAATTGTAATAAAAGTGAATGATTTGTAATACGATCAACTTCATCCAAATCATCATCTGAACGTGATATTTTACAATCAAATGCGGTTTCATAAAATTGATGAGTACGATTTCCAGACATTTCGTCGTCGTCAATTAATAAATTATTTGAATTATGAGTTTTTAATGTACAATCGGCACATTCATCAGCACCCTGTTGATGTACATAAAATATACTACGCGGTCGAAATAATTCATCACGGTCATCACCAAAATTAGGCACAGCACAAGCACAAACTGCTGGCCCTAATAAACGATGTGGAGGCATGGAAGGGTAAGGCACCACGTTGCAACTATCTCTTACTAATGCTAATGCTTGTGCATGCCAATCACGACGTTTTTGACACTCTGTACAATCAGAATCATCTGATGTAGTTGTTGATGGTGAATCACAACGTATTATACGAACACCACCTTCTGTGATTGAATAACGTTTTGGTAATGATACTTCTTCTTTATCTTCCTGTACTGGATTATCTAAACTATTACTTTTTCTATATTTTCCAATATTATGTTCTTGTAAATTTTTTATATCAATTGTTTTACATGATTTATTTTGTGTATCTTCTTTATTTTTTAATAAATCAGAATAATAATATGGTGACGGATTACGTTTTGATGATTCTGGTCCTGTAAGGCGTTTTGGACTTTTTTGTGACTGTAATGGTCGTACAAGATCCTCAGAAATACTATCCGGTGAATTTAATTCTGGTACCTGTGTCAATTGTTCTTCATCTTCTGATGACTTTGGTGCAGATGAATCTGAAATATTTTAATAATAAAAATGAATAAATATAAATTTTTGTCACCCTTTTCAAAGTACAAAAAAAAAAAAAAACAAATCCTATAAAAAAAATAACTTTTTTCATTTTCATATTTTCCTTTATTTTGGCGGGTGGGTATGGCATAAGGAAAAAAAAAGCGCACAAATCTTTTTTCTGACGTATACGACGACAAAACTCGTTTATCAAATCTTATTGTGCAAACACTTATGTAAATCGTTACAATCATACCTTTAAAATATAAAATATGATATTTATATTCATTTTTTTTTCTTTTCCTCGTTCAATTTTTTTCTTTATTTTTTTTTTTTTTTTGTATTTTGTATTTGCTTATTTTTATAAACCAAAATTTTCTATTATACATATTTTTCTATACACAACATAACACAACATAATATAATTTAAGTCGACATTATCATATATTTTGTCATTTCTTATATTTAATCAGCTCTTGCCGCTTGCAAATATATTTATAAAAAAATAATAAGAAATAAAGAAACTTCTATAAGCGTATAATAACTGCTTTAAAAAAAAGATATAAGGGAAAATAGAAAATATTTTGCACAAGAGTGAAAAAGTTATAAAGGATTTATTTATAGTAAAGTGACTTTTTTTTTTTCATTCACTTCTTCACGTCAATTTCATATATTTCCTTGTTGGTGAATTTTTTGAATATTTTTCTGGTCATATAATAAGTTAGAAAATATTCTTACTTAGTAATATTTTTCCCTCATGTCAAACTTTTCCTCAATATACTTTTGATGTCCATTCGTGAAAAGAAAATCTTAATTTATTCAATTGAGTGTAACTCTCGCTCACAAACTGAAATTCAATATAAATTTCCTAACTTTCTGTAATAATAATAAATATAACGATAATTACATAAAATTGTTCGTTCTTTTCTTCTCGTTTCAACCGATTTTTTTTTGTAATGTCAATTTTGTCTTTATTTTGATTAAAATCAAATACTTTATCAGTTCATTGATCAATTACAAGTTGTTGTTTTTTTTTTTTTGTTATCTTTAATAAAAAGTGTATTGATTTTTTAAAGAAGAAAAATGTTAAAAAATAAAAATTTCTGAAAAAATATTTATTCTCATCAGACGTAAAAAAAGTAAAGAGGGTTGCAAATAGCAAAAGAAAAAAATAAAGGTATTTTTTCTTCTTTTTCATTGAATAGAAGATTCCCTTTACAAAGAGTATAAAACAAGAGAAAATTTAATACGAAAAAAAACAGAGAAAGCTTTACCCTTCAAATAACTGATTTTTTTTTTTTTTTTGCAGCAAGCACCCAACGCAATGGCAGCAGTTCCGCAAAACATTCCAAACTGTTATTGAATTTTTTTTTATTGTTCCCAAAAAAAAAACAAAAAAAAGCACTCAAAACTTTCCCCAATTCAAATAAAATTTCCCTTTATTTTTTCATTTGACTTTTTTCAAAGTATTTAAAGACCGATAATAATAATAATTCATAATACATAATCACAATTCTATGTATGAATTTATACTTGTAATTTTAATAGAATATTAAATGGATTCTGAAAAATTAAAAAAAAAAAAAATGTACCTATGAAATTTAGTTAAAAAAAAGAAACCAGAACAATTTATAAATATTTTATGATTTTATGATTTACTGTGAAACGGATTTGTTTTTAACATTAAAATGTTTATAAGTCGTTTTATATATTTTCCATATACGTTGCATTATATTGAATAAATGGAATTATAAAAAATAAATCGATTATTGTATTTAAAGGTATTAGTGTAAAGTACTTTGAAACACATTAATGGTTCTAAATGTGTACAATGAATAGAATTGTGAAAATGAATTTTAATCTTCAATTGAAGTATTTTTATAAAGAGATTTGTTGATGTTTAGAGCTTTGAATCCATTTAACATTATTTTTTCTTTTCCTTTTTTTTTTTATGAGGACTGAAGGACAAATAAAAAAATTTACCTACGAAAGAGACAAATCCAAAATTGTACCTAATTTAAAAGGGGAAAGAGTAACGATGCCCAATTAAGCGGAAAAAAGGCGTTTGATAGGCCTTAGGCTCTTAGCAAAATTTATTCCGGTTAGATTGTGATTTCTTTCTTTTTTTTTCACCCCCTAAACTCCAAAACTGGGTGAGTTAAGGGTGAGAGTTTTAAGGTCGTTTTAGACACGTGTATTCCTGCTTTCAACAAAAAAAAAATATTCGACATTCTTATATTGTTTTTTTTTTTTTGCGTCGAATTTTTTTTTTTACTGTAATTCTATTTATATTAAAATTCGTTTCATAAGATTTTATTGGAGAATGAAACAACAACAATGACGACGAAAATTGAAAGAAAAAAAAAACATACAGATTTTAATTTTGCACACGTTAATAAAAATAAATTTCTTTCCCAACATTTTAATCGCATAATATTACGTAACAAAAGTAAAACGCGAAAAAAGTTTTCTATATAGAAACTTTCAGTTCTTTAATCAAAATTATAAATATTTATATGGAAATTATAAATAACATTTACATGAAAACTTTTATTATTTTAACGACGGAAATGTAAGTAATTATAATATTCAAATATAAAAAACTGTGAATGAATTCTATCAATTTGTCAATTTGATTTCTAATTAATTTTGAATTAAAATGAATTAAATTACAATTAAAGTTTTTCTCGACGGAACATTGAGATAATAGAAAAATGAAAATTTATTCAATCTCTATTTAATAATTCTTCTAAATGATTTTAAAATCTCTTTATCTATTTAACCCTGATATTCCTATATTGATATTCCTATTTTCCATAGGAATGGTAAGTATCTGACTTTAAAGATTTACTAACTCCATATGTGTAATAAAATAATAACATATGAACATTCCAAATTATTAAATACACATAATACGCATAAAATGATATGTGCAAATATTATATTTGTTGTTAAGAAAAAAGTGTATATGTATAGATACTGTTTGAGTGAAGAAATGAATTCAGAATAACAAGATTATGTGAATAATTTCTTTATCCATGTCAACGAAGCGAAAAACATTCTTCCTAAATGCCAGATCACATATATTTGGGTTACCATTATATCCTATAATTGTCTATTAGATTATGAGCTGAAGATAACATTATAATTAATAATCATTAAATATTTTTAGAGATTAAATTGATTATAATTATTTTTAGAATGTTATTTTATTGTTGATCATTTTGAATAATCCATATGGTCGATAATTTAGTTTATTCAGGTTTATATGGTTTAAAAAAGAAAATGAATGATCTGAGAAAACAATTGAAAACTAACTCGAATAACAAAAGAAGAACAAAATCGTAACAAAAACAAAAAAAAAAAGAAAAACCAGGAGAAAAGTTTTCACATTTCATAAACGTCATAAACAGACAAACTCTTTTTTTTCTTTCTTTTTGTTGGTTAGAAACGCATGCGCCTCACGTAAAAACTATGTTTATATTTCACTTATTCTCACATTTTCAATAATATTGAATAAAAGTGACGATATTTTATATAAAAATATATGAAAAATTGTGTTTATAAATCATTTCCCTCGGATTTTTTCTGCTGTTCCGTGACATAAAACAGATTAGGGAACAAAACAGCATCAAACTCATAAACACTAAACGGCCATTTAGGTATATAATACTCAAAACAAATGGTCTGTATAAAGCTTTACGTACGTGATCGGTTGCCATTGACATTTTGAGTTGTTGATGAAATATAATATATGTACCTACCTATATACGTTTTATATATTATATACATAACATTACAATAATAGCATGAAGAGAGCAATTATCCTTTTTTAAATTGTAGGCTGACGCTGAATATGTACAATACACGCTTACTAAGTATTCAGAAGTGTAGTTAGAGGTTCTTAATACTCGAGTCGTTAATAAATGAAACGTCTATAACGTTTTCCGTAAACCATAAAAAAATTGCAAATGAAATTTTATAGCATATTTTAAGACTTATAATAATAGCATACATCGTAAACCATAAATTATTTGAAATTGAAAAAATAAAAGTAATTACGTATAATGATAATAATTAGAACAAAATAGAAAAATAAAATGTGAAACAAATGTAAAAATTTATACAAAGTGAAAAAATGTATAAGTGATTATGTATGAATTAATAGAAAATAAAATTCAATTTTATTACCTGAACTATAAAGTTGTAAGTACTCTCTTTTACTTGTTTTTTTTAAACTGTTATCTCTTTTTCTTCGACTTTTCTTTGAATCCTTTGGATCAGAATAGCCTTCAACAATTTTTACCGGTGTTGCAGTAATCACTGATTCAAGAAATGTTACCTATTAAAAATAAATATATTAGAACAAAAATATTTAATTATTGTACATATAATTCTGAATGTATATGCAGAAACAATTTCTTTTGTTTGTGTAATTATGGCTAATTGAAGGCTAATAGCATTATTTATTATAATAGATTCTTTTTACTACAACTTTTCTGCTAACATAACCTAATTGATAAAGTAAAATTCATATTCGCATTATTCACGGTCGAGTTATTTTGAAAAAAAAGCCATAAAAATGATTTCGTTTAGCGCAACAAAAAAAGAAAGGAAAAAAAAATTCAATGCAAACAAAAAAAAAAAGGAAAAGAAAAACTCTATTGCTTTTCTACCACTTCACTTTGATCCCGTTCATTCAGAAATTAAATGCATATTTGAAATTTTTTTATTCATATTTAGTTTTTTTCTGTTCAAAATTATATTCTTTTTAAATTCAATTCAGTAGGTACAAAGTTACGCTGCTTTTCGATATAAAAAAGTGCTGAAAATAAATATTCGTTCTTTCATTTCAGGTTAGATCGAAAAAAAAATATGTTATCCATATCATTGAACATTGCTATGGATGCATAAATTCTTGTTAACCTTTCGTTAAATTACGCTTTGATTTTATTTCGGAAGCCTGTCAAATTTAAAATTCAACTTGTTATTTAACTTCAACTTTTCAAATTCTATTTGCGCATTAACCTTAATGAAGGTAAATATAAACAATTTACAAATTAGATTGGTTTCTTTATAATTATGTGAACTTTTTTTTCCTAATAAAATTCCAATTTTGAGAGAAATATTTTCGTTTTCTTTAACGAAAAAAAAAATGTAATTAAATTTTTTTTTTTCAGTGTTAACAACGATGTAAGGTAATTCACTGTATACGTTAATTTTTTTTCTAAGGAACTTTTTCATTTAAATTAATATTAAATATTATGGAAGTTCATCGATTACTGTTTTTATTATATAAAACATCAATACCGGACAGTACAGATATCAAACGATATTTATATATGATGAAGTTCAATTAAGTTAGTTATATTTCTTGAATAAATATTATATTATTATGAAGGGAAGTTTATAGCCTAAGGATATGGCAGGGTTAAACTGTAAATATTATATAGAGAGTGACAAAGTATTGTACGAAATTCAATACAAACGGAAAATTTAAGCTTATAAAAATAAAAGGCTTGCGGTGGTCTTAGGGGAAAAATATACCCCCGATTGTTGTGAATGAAAATTTATCCTAAGGGATTTATACGTTTTTAACATTATTATTTTTATAATAATGAGACAAAAATTTTATCCTTTAATCCATAAATTAATAAAAATAATAATATTTCATTTTTTGGTAGAAAATGATTGTTGATGTCATTTCAGCAAAATAAATTTCGGGTCTAATAGTAAATTTCACAAAGTTTATATTAATTAATAATTAAAAAGGGTCAAACCGATAAATTATTTGTTATATACAATTTTTGGTGCTGATATTAAAAATATCGATTAAAATTAAGATTAAAACGCAAAAACACATCTGGGCATATTTTCGTTTATAGATGTGGTTATAGTAACGAAAACCATTGAACTTTTGACCTTAATCGTTGTTACATTTTAATTTTCATATATTTCAATCTATAAATTTCTTAAAACATTATAATAAAATGTTTGCGGATTATTATCAATTTATTATGGAATTATTGAATGGTTACGTGTCAAAGTTCTTCAAATGATATTTAGATTAAATCATTGTTTATACAAATAACAAAACTAAAGCCTAAATTTATTTTAACGACAGGATAAGTAAATCCTTTTTTTTTTATACTTGAAGGAAATTTACCCTAAAAGTTCATTACTTTTGGACTAAACTTAAAACTTTTTTTTTCTACTTCTTCACGTTTGACAGATTTTTACTTGAGTAGGATATCTTATTATTTCTATTACAAATTCACTCAAATTTCAACAATAATATTTAATCATTCATCAATTACCAAACATTTATTCCATTTAAGAAACAATAAAAAGAAAAACAAAAAAAAAAAAACTTTTATAAAAAATTCAAATTAAAAATATTGATGATAAAAAAATGGAATTTTATTTCTAGAGAAATATTTTCTAAAATTTATAAATAAGAAGAAAACAAAAAATGTAAAAAGTTAGATGATGTATTTTTAAGGAAGAAAAAAACATTTTTCCATCAATTTATTGAAAATGGCGTAAAGATTTTCATTATTTTATATTTTATACGTACAATTTATTTAATAAAAATAAAATTTACGAGGGGTTGATTTGATGAAAAAATAAATTCTACTTTCTCATTCCATTCATAAAACGTTGCTTAGCCACCAAAATTTAAATAGCTTTAGGGCTTGATTTATACATTGGATTTTATATTACATAATATAAATAAATAAATATATATGACTGTATATAATATATAATAGTAAAAGAAGGACTAGAAAAAAAAAGAAAGGAAAATCTATAAGTCGTTATCCTCTATATAATGTAAATGCCCTTCTAATAATATTGTTATTACAAAGAAAATGTCTCAAAATATCAAAAATTATTATTTTTCTTTCTTTCCGTTTTTTGTTTATTTTCATTTCTTTATTTTATATTAACAAAAATTGATTTTAAAGAATAGAATAAGGAAAAGATAATAAAAGAATGAACAGATTAAATTTATATATATAAAGACGAATGTGAATAAGAAATTATGTTTGGATTTTAAAGAAGAAGAAGAAGAAGAAAAAAAAAAATAAACCGAACATCGTATATTGTACAGAAGACAAAAAAATACAAATCAAAATGTGAAAAGACCCTTTTAATTTGCTAGGATTTATTTATGGCCTCAAAAGACTAACGACTCTGTCAAAATAGATTAAATTTTATATTGATATAATTCGTCAAAGTTTAAAAAGGAAGTTTTCACAAGATTTCTTTTTTTTTTTCTTTCTTTGTAAACAAAAATCCTCAATAAGATTTTTATATCTAACATTCATGAATAAGAATTAGTGAATAAGTCTATTGGTTTTATTCGATAGGAAGTTTACATAGAATTATTAAAAGTTTTTTTCTTATTTTAAAATTAAATTCCCAATTTGATTAAATGGTGTTATTTGTTTTTAGATTGATTGTCTTGTTTCAGTTTGTTAAAGAAAGTGACAAACATTTAAATTAAATTTATAGGAAATTTATATTTTGCAAAATAAGAAATATAAACCCAGATTTTCATGCGCTTTTAATAATAACGTAAATCATAAAAACTTTCAAATAAAATAAAAACATAAGTTGTAAATAAAATGAAATGGGAAAATATGCCAAAAGGAAAAAAAAAAGTAAAATGTAAGAACAAAAATGGAATAAAAACATCACGCAGTCCCGGTAGCCTTTATTTGATATTATCCAATTTATAGAATATCAATTTTTATTCACATAAATAAATAAACAAATATTGTATTGAATTTCAAGTATTCATTTCATTTCTCAAATAATGTAAATTTTGTGTATTTTTTGGGCTAAAGTTTCGTTTCTGTTATCACCCTTTTGCCCAAACTTTTACATCATTTTCTATTTACAAATTTTTTATTTACATTTTATTTTTAATAATAATAAATCAAATTTTCTAAATTCAAATTTATTGTTTAATTAAGCTTGAAAAAACAAAACTCCAATTAAATTACTTAAATAATAATAAACAATTATACAAAACCACCAGTTGATCACAGTGGGTGACTTTTAATTTAATGATTTCTATATAACAACAACTTATATAGGAGTAAAAGTTCACTCAACAGAGAAAAGTCCAATAAGTCCAAAAAAAAAAAAAAGAAACAATTCAAGGGGAAAAAAATTGTATTAATAATACAGAATAGAAATAAAGAAAATGATATCATTTATGAAAATCTATTATTATTACATACAATTTTCATACATTAGGATTTTCACTTTGGCCAACCAAAATTTTCTAACGTAGGTTACATACGTACAATATGATATTTTCACTTTAGTAAACATAATTTTCTCTACGTATATACATTATATGGTTAGATGTGATGTAAAAAAAGAAAGAAAGAAAAACAACAATTGTATATATAAGTTGCATGTCATGACGCAATAGTCACATTAGAAGTATTTAAGGTTAATTAAGTTTACTTCCATTTTTATGACTTATTTCATTTTATATTTAAGGTTACAAAAATCTTATGTAATAATAATAATAATAATAATAATACGAGGGTGTTTATAGAGAGAGAGAGAGAGAGAATGAGAAGAAAATTATCGTTTAACTTATTATATTATAAAATATATATACCTTAGGCGAAGGAGTAGGATTCGAGATCGCAAAAAAAAAAAAATTTATAGCACACTTCAATAAAAAGAAAATTCGCACCATCAAATTTACGCTATTAACTGAGCACAAAAATTAAATTAACAAAATAATTCAATTATTACTTCTTCACATTTTTTTTTCTCATTTTCATTTTCAAGTTGTTAAACCTCTCGTCCAAAATTGACGCCAAAAAAGTGTAATTATTTCACGCCACAGGCACCATTTTCTGATTAAAATTTTATATTATTTATTTCCACCTTTTTTTTTTACATTCTCTCAATTTCTGTTACTCTCATTTGTATATAAAAAAAATAAAACTAAATTAGAAAACCCAAAATTAAATGTGTTTTGGACATTTTACAATCTGAATCAATTTATATTTTGTTTGTGAGATATTATTTTGGAAATAATTTCCAAAAGATACATTTATATGTAATATGTATAATCTATGTGTAGGGATAATATGGGTGTATTTCCTGTATATGTATCCTTTATCAACATGAGGATACGGAGGCGTTAATAATAAAACGCGTATTTGAAATTAATTCAACTTTAGGTCAGTAAATGTCCAATGAAGGGATTTTATACAGATTTACAATTGAATAAAAGGGTTCAATTATTTATTGCAGATGATCCTATTTACATTGCTTTGATTTGAATAAAATTTCTTATATTAGTTTCGTTAGGAAAGAAGTTTATTCAAATACTTCAATAGAAAATAAAAACAAAATTGAATGAAAGAAAAATATTTCGGAGAATTTCAAGTTAGAGCTTCAATCGAAAAGTACGTTTTATTACGAATGGGATTGTTTAAGACATATTTTAGAATTTAATTGTACATTTATGTTATGCTAATGGTAATGGTAATGACTAATAAGTTTCTTTCATTACTTATAAAGAGAATTAAAAATATATAAATGCAAAAGTCTAAACAAAAAAATTCATCTAAAATTCTCGCTAGTAAATTGTTTTGATTATCGACATAAATTTTATGTTTCAGTTCAGTTCATTTGTCTTTACATTCTTAAAATTTATAGGCATACTTAATTCTGACTGGCAATCTCAATTAGAATAATTAGATTATAATTTTTTTTAGTATAAATTTATAGGTTGGTTCCTACTTTTCATTCCTTTGTATTTTCTTTTACAAATTCTTCCATTCAAATTTTAAAATAATAAATTGATTACTATAAAAATATTAAGCAACATCAAATAATGAAAATAAATATTTACATGTTCAGATAATGGACTAGGAGATGCCCAATTATCAGGTATACGTTCAGCCAAACAGGGATCAAAACTGGACGGTCGTTTTTTTACAAAATCAACTGGCAGGCTGTAATCATCACAGACGGATATCTGAAAATAAAAATAAAAAATCCAATTAGGAATTTGTTCTCTATTTTTTTTTTTTAGAACTAAATTTTATTTTATAATTAAATTATGTCAAACAAAATTTTAATTTAATTTGCATGTACAACTCGAGGGTGAATTATCTGTGTAGCACTTTTTTCCTTTCTATATTTTCGCCTTCACTATACAAAAGAATTGCGTGTTACGCATTTACAGAGGCTACACTTCACATTTTGAACATGTTTTCCTTTTGTGCATGGCCCCAGAAGGCCTATAAAAATATATAATCTTATAGGCTCAAGTATATTTTCCAGACTTATGCCTTTCAAACTATATAAAAACAGACAAATATTGGTGAGTTAGATTTTAGTTACTCTGACCGAAATTATTTAGTTACAATTTCTAAGAAACGAATCAAAACAAAACAATAAAATGGCATTCCACAAAGTGGATTATATTTTCTTAGAAAACTTCTCAATTGCAGCATTTATTTTTTTTTTTCCGTGAACTTTTCTACACTAAAAGTTTTAGTAAGTTGAATATAGTTTATAATTATAAATGGACTATAGTTGAATAAATAAGCTTTTAATCATAAATAAAAGTAAACAGAAAACTACTTTGTATTTAGAGTTTTATATTAAATAAACAAAATTCAAGCAATTGATTTTAATGAAATCAAGTAAATATATGAAGTAATTTAGTTTCAAGAACAATTAAAACTTTTATTCAATAATATATAAAGTCACCCTTTCTCTATTTCCTTTAACTTTTATCATTCCTCCCAAAAATACTACCCCCTTCGTTAAACCTTATTAAATTCCCCATCAAAACAGAACCGGAAACTGGATATTGTATTTATGTAAAACAATAAATAACAAAATAATTAAATCACCCTTAAAAGCAATAATACACATATACATAGGCAAACACATGCATACACACACCCCTTGTATACAAACGTATACTCATAAATATTGAGTTCAAAATAGAGAAATTCTAATTTAGATGCTCTTTTTGGGTTTGCTTGTTTCATCTAATCTCCCGCATCTACGATCTATATTAAGTTAAAATTTATGTTGTGTCCATTTCGATTTGCATCCGATTATTATTTTCAAAATTCAATATAGAAAATTTGTATAATATCAGTAGACTTAGTTAACTAAATACAATAATAATCATCATATATCGATGGGTGGTGACAAAAGGTGTATCCCAAATACAATCCCTACTATATAGGATAATATAAGGAAAAATATGTCGCCTAAGGGAATGAAAAATGTATGACTGAACTTCTTTTTTTTTTCCTTTATAAAAACAAAAAGGGTCGCCTTGTCGAAAATAATAAGAGCAAAAGTTTGTTTTGTTTTTTTTTTTTTCTTTGGCCATTAAATGGAATTTTTTCTTTTTTATCTCTCTAAAATAAAAATAATATTATTCAACATTTTGATTTAGTATTTTAATTATTTATATAACATCAGTTAAAAGTTTAAAAAAAGTTAAAATAAAACAAAACACAAAAACAATTGTCGACCAGGGACATGAAAATTTTAATTGTTTTTTTTCCGCGCATCGAATACTTTCTTTCATGCTTTTATTTTCACTTTAATTAAATACTTTTGAAAGAAATGTTTTTTTTTTCTAAAAACAAAAACTAATTTAAATTTATAATTTAATAACTTTACACTAAACGTATTTTAAATTATGATATTTAATCTGTTTGTCTATAAATAAACTAAATATCAAAATAAATTGATTATGCTAATTTTATATATTTTAAAATGTGTTCAAAAAATTTTAAACTAAAATAAACCTTTTTTCTATTTTACTTCATAAGAAAATGCATTATCCAAGATGCTTAAAGTTTTTGTTATTAAATTCAGTTATTATCTGGATGTCATTCACAAAATATAAATTCCATTCTAGGTTTTCAATAAAATGTAGAATAAATTGAATGAATAATTGAAGATAGCAAATGGAATAGAAAAAAATACATTCTGATCATTTATTTTTTTAATAATTTCTATAAAGACTAAAAAATGTCTGATTTATTTTTAATACTATCAACTGTGCGCTGCTAACAATTATTCGTATATGAACAGTAGCAGGCATCAACCTGCACATCAAAAACTCAACTACCTGAAAGTAATTTACAGAAACTGAAATTTAAAATTTTTATAGGAAATGGTAATTTCGTGTCAATCCAGCACGACTCTCCTTTTGTGAAATAAATTTTTTTTCCAGTCAATGGTTGTTTTTGTCTTTCTTTGTTTTTATGTAATTTAATCGTGTCAACTTTATTAACACGTTTTACTACTAAAAAAAAGCTATAATCTTATCGTTTCTCACGATTACTATTATATATTTTTTTTATAATCCAAAAACCGAACCTATATAAGTATCTTTCATGTAACGTGTTGGAATATTTCATTTAAATTATGCAAAAAAAATGCGCATTATATTATTATCGTTTATTGTTATAATCTGTAGTTTAATATTCGTTGAAACTCAGGTTCATCATGATCATCATCAGTATAAACAACATCATGTTCTTCAAATACATAAAACAAATTCAGCTGATGTTTATATAATAGCACAATTTATTGCATGTTTGTTCAGTTATAGCAGGTTTGTTAATTAAAATTCTTTTCAATCAATTGAAATATTTTATTTGTATCCGTAAAATTTGATTTACTATTTTTATTTTAGATTCAAAGAAAAATTGGCGAATGTAGTAACAACACCACTTGGAATACTTGCTGATCGTATTTATGTACAAGAGATACATGATCATATACTATTTTGGAATAAAATTACGGGAAGAAATTTATTTATAATAAAACATGAAAAGTTAAATGAAGTATATCGAGACTTAGATATAACAGTCAAGATGAATCACATAAATTTGGAATGTGTATTCAATGAATTAATTGGTGTTAATAATGTTTATTTGACATCTGTTTCAAATGATATGTTCAAGTATTTGGGAAATGTTCTTGCAGAAATTTTAGGTGTTGGAGGAACCGCATGTGGATTATTCAATTTAAATGGTGTCCTTTTGATTAGGCCTACATTTGCAAGAAGAAATACAGGAATTACAGAGAAAACACCTTTAAAGGAATTATATTTGATTAGAAATGGACCGGAATTGGCTATTGATTTGGCAAGGGAAAGTCTTATTGTTGACGCGTCAGCCTATTGGAGCTCAAAATATCTTTTCCAGGAGTGTTCAGTAATTGTAACAACATGTTCAGGGCATAAAGTTGGTTCACTTATTGGTAATGTTGATTTAATAAAGATACTGGAAGAGGCAACAACAAGTCTTTTATCTACATTAAAACCTGATGCAATATTAAAACTTTTCTCACAAGTATTTCAATCAATCGCATTAGATTGTAATATTGGCATTCAATTTTCTGTTTTGTTTGGTGATCCTGCTCCAAATCCTCATGCAACAGCATTATGTCATGGTGCACATACGGAACATGAGGATTCTACACATGAAGCAGAACCTCTCATTACTGGCTAGTAAATATCTTTTATTTACAAATTATTTTATCCCTCACAATAGTTAATAAAATATTGAGAAAAATTAATTAAAAAAAATGTGTTTTTATCTAAAAATAAATTGATTAAATTGCAATTAAAATTGTCTTCTGTTTTTGTTTCTCTTTCTATTTTTTTTCTTCATAATTACAACAAATCTGTAAAATTTACTAGAACATTTTAAATCCCATCGAAAAAAAATTCTCTAGATGAAAAATTATTTCATAGTAATAAAAACCGTCCCTAAAGAAAAAACCCATTTAACTTCTGACATTATAAGAAAAAAAAAAAAAAAAAAATAAGAAATCAGTTGAATCGCGCATAATTACGATTTTTTGTTCATTTTTTGTTCTCTTTAGAGCATGCGAACATTTTTAGGTTACATGTTTATTTTATTTTAGCATGATAACCCATTTTTCAAAAAAAAAAAGAAGAAAGCAAAATAAAGCAACAATCCACGATAAGACATTAAAAATAAAAAGAAAATGTCGTGACTTCATTATTTCGTGAAAATTGCAAAAAAAAAAGAAGGAAGTAATTACTTTTCAGAAAATTAAAATTGAAGTTATAAATGACCTGCTCATACCAAATAATCATTTAGAAAGAAAAAAATGTTTTGCACACAAGTGTGCGCGTTCATATTTGTTGTGTTGGCAACAATTACATCTGGACAATATCATGGAAATAATTATAATTTGGAACGACATGATGAAAATCCACATGGTATAAAATCTGGTGATTGCTATATTGTACTTCAGGCTATTGTTGCTGTAATGGCAATGGGAAGGTACAATTTCCAATATGTTTTAATTAATAATTATATTCTTATTATTTCCTTTAGAAAAACAGGGGAAATTCCTCTTAATCCTAATTCCGCATTAGGAGTAGCTACTTCACAAATACAATTTGAGGAAGTGAGAGATCAGTCTTATCTTTGGAATAAAAATAATGGTGTTTTAATTGGTGCCGGTAATACAGATTCTGGTGCAATATTAATAAATTTATTTTTAAATTTATTAAATCAATATAGATTTGATCCGGATCAAGTATTTAGAGAATTACTTGGTATTGATCCTATTTCTTCCAAACAAACAATCGAAATTTTTCATCAAATATTAAACAAACTATTTGGACTTTTTGGTATTTCAGAGAGACCATTAGTACTTTTTAATTTAAATGGATTAATTATGTTTCAAAAATTGTTTTCTGAAACCGAATTTAAAATATCACGTCATTCTTTAATTAGCGATTTGCTGAATATCCATGATAATCAAATATTAAGTCAAGAGATTGCTTATTGCAGTGTATTAGTTCAAGAATATAGACAAAATAATCATCATTTTAATTCAATTCACAATGAGAGACAAATTCAACCTTCTTTTGAAAGTTTAATGGGAAATTTGAGATTTACAAGACGACTGGAAGAAGCATCTTTAAAATTGTTTGGTGATGTACGAATTCGAATGAACCTTCAAAACAGTCAAGCAATAATTTCTGCTGCAATTGGTCCAGGAATATTAACAATGAGAATGAAGGATGTTGGTTTAAATTTTGTTAAGTCGCTATCAGAATTATTATTTCCAACCCTTAGAATAGAATCAACTGAACCTATTAGAAGACAATTAACAGGACCCAAACATGATCGTAGTCGTCGTATAAGTTCAATTGCTGATCAAAGTCATCATGATGGTCTAATTTCTCGTGATCGTTCAACGCATTTTGCTGGTCCAAACACCTTTGATAATACAATGCATGATGATAATGGTGTAACGTCTTCTAAAAGTCTTTATGATTATCAGGACACATCAAATATTCGAAACGCAAATTAACCGGCTTATTCAAGGAAATAAAAATTATAGTAAAGTAAAATCATTGTATAAAATTATAAAGTTCTAATATAAATGTGTTTTGTTGTTATTTGTGATTTGAAGAATTAAATCTTGAATGAATTATTTTCACCCACGTTGATTCTAACTGTCAATTTTTAGACCAATTTTAAGTTTTTGAGCAAATACGTTAGTGAAAAAAAGTGAAAAGTTAAAGTTAATACGATTTTAGTTGTAAAAGTATTCATACAGTAATTTTTTAAAACATTTTCAATTAATTTAGGAATAAAAAATTACTTAATATTTACAAATATCTGATTAGGTGTGTTCTAATTCTAATTATTAGATAAAGATTTCCACGAAAGCTAATTAAATAGTAATTTCTATAAAGTTATAAATTTAATTCAAATTGACATACAAACTTTTCCCTAATTTAAAATAATAAGCCACTATAAAAATGAGGAACGTATATAAGGGAATATAATGTCACTAACCAATAAATCTTTATTGATATAATCTCATATATGTATAAAAATATAACTGAATTTTAAAAATCAATAGCACAGAATATTCTTCTTTATTAAGAATCTAATAGACGATGATTCCCCTAAATTCTATTACAGAATAATAGACTAGGTAAATTTCCCTATAAAATATCTATTCAACCATTTTTTTTTTTATTGACTAAAATCTTCTTTCTTTCAAATACATAGCATGAATGAAAAAAAAGAAAATAAAAACCGCTTGTAACTACTGACAATGCAAATATATCCTTCCGGTTTTGTTTGATCGACCAAACAATAATAATAATAATAATAACAACAACAACAAACAAAAATAGAAGAAGGAGAAAAATATTTAATCCTCTCCTACATATATAGAAGTTAAATATTCGCCAGTAAAAAAAAAAACGCAAAACTCATATTTCATGTCATCCCCTTGTCAAAAACACTTTATAAAAATTTTCTCTGTTGACCTTCGATCCTTTTCTTTTCTATTATCGATTTGTTCATTTTCATCCCTTTTTTTTCTCTATTTATGATGCGCATATTATTTTTTTTACTATATACATATAAACAAACATCTAGTATTGACCATCGCCATCATCACCACAGCCAGTTCAGTTTGGTCTATGATATTTATTATCCGTCATTACAACAATGTAATATTATACATGAAGAAAGATAATATTTTTCGAAAGAATCTAAGTATGAGTTTAGTATAGGTAGTGGAGGTACATGAACATAGAATTATTTTTGTTTGAGATAAGATATGAGAAAAGGTGATTTGTGATATATTATAATCTTTATTCAATCATTAATCCAGATCATTTTTCTTTTATAATATCCTTCTACGATGTCGCTGGTCGTATTTTCTTCTTTTTTTTTTTTTTGCCTTTTAGTAATATGTGTAGAATAATGTCTGATAGGAGAATATATTTAATCAGAATTTTTATTTCTTCTTCACAATACAATTTATACATAAAGACCATGATGTGGAACATATTATTGCATTCATAGACTCTATAATTCATTGCGTATGATCGAATTCAGTATGGACATATATACATACATATTATTTGCTTTCTTATATAACCATGGTGCGGCTAGTATAGAGTTTACTTGAGGTTAAACTTTCTACAGCTTTCCTTTGTTTCGCTCTTTTTTCTGAATAGTGAAATTATGGTCACATAAGAAAACTAATAATATAATTTTTTTTTTCGCCATGAACAATAAAAAAAATACAACAGAAAAAAAGTGGATTAAATTTAGGCATATTTTCAATCATGGAAGAAAGGAAAACAAAGAAAAAAAAACAAAATCCAAAAATTTATTTGTTGACAAAACTATGACAATGAATACAAATATGCGATTAATAATAAAATCCGAACAAAAAAACATTTAGACAAAAAAAAAAGTTTGTTACAGCCCAACTGAAGTCATCATTTTATTAATGGATTAAGTTGGATGGTCGGTGGTGGTTTGCCGATGGAAACTCACATATATATATGATCATTTGAGAAGAGTTTTTTTATCAGTGAAAGGTCAGAACCTGTTTTGTGAAAATCCATTTATTATATAGAATTTTGTCGTATACACAAAAAAAAAAAGAAGAAGCCTAAATATGACCGTCTACCGGATCCATATAAATTACTTCAAGCAATATTTTAGGTTTTGATAAAATAATTGGAATTGTCGGAAGCAATTTGTCGGGGTCGTCTTTCATCGTTATATAACTATAAATCAGTGTTATCATAATTAAACACTTTCGCGCATCAAATTTTCAATTAAAAAATTTTTTATAAGCATCAAAGGGTTAAAAATGTTTTATAAAAAAAAAAAATCAATATTAAAATTTGAAGAATTGAATTACATGGACAAGATTTATATTTAAAACGTAAAATCTACCCCTTTTTTAAAATCAAATATTTTTTAACACCCTCCTCATCTACCTTTATTATACACTAAGTAAGAATTTGTAACAAAACATCTTTTACTATATAGACCTCACACTTTATGATAAATTGAACTCTTTTAAAACTTTTTACTCAACCATTAAAGTCTTGAACAATAAAACATTATTCCCTCTCGTGAATATTATTTTCAACCGAAAAAAAAAAATCAACCCTTTCATGTAACAATTTCCTTTTATTTTTTCTAATATTAAAATTTTACTAAAGCACAATTATTTATTATATGCAATTTATATTCCGAATTCATTCATTCATTTCATTCATTATTATTATATATTTTTGTTATTGTTGTTGATTCTTGGTGCGTATGCGGCTGATAGTAAAAGGACATTTTTAAGGCTAGGTATATATATGTACTATACATTTTGTGAAAAAGTAAAAGGTCTTTTACCGCTTGAGGATCCCTTTTATTTCATCAAAAAACAAAATGAAATATGACTTTCATTTCATATATACGAAATAGAAAATAATGTAATATTACAAAAGAAAGAAAATTTTCACAATATTCCAAATCGTTTCTATTATAGGGATATATACTTTTCTTCCATTTTCCTTTAACTAATGAAAGACAATAAGAATAAAGAGATTTTGCCATATTGTTGGTCATAACTCAAATATTTGTGTGTGTTATATGTGGTGATGCGATATTATTAACGTACAAGACGATTGTCTCATTTTCTTTTAAGAATCTATTCAGCATTTATATATATTTTTTTTTATTGACAAGAGTTCTATTTTCTTGAGAAGGGACCTTAAATCTTTCCAATTTATATTATATATTTTACCGAAAATTGGATTTTGTAGGACAAAATAAAAATTGCTGGAAATTGAGAGAGAAAAAAAACCGAAAATTATATCTCTAGTAATTGGTATACACACAATAGGCTGTATTGTATACGTTATTTGGTGCTGATGATGACATACTAATCTCATACTGATGGGGATGGAACATACCCGCTTATTACTATTTGAAATGTTTTCTTGTAGGGTGAAAGTCATTTTTGTCACAATGATGATTATGATTATGATTTTATATCTGCGTGTAAGTGCGTATGAATGCTATAATCACAAAATGACAAACCTGTCATAATTTAAACCAAAATATTCCTTTTGTTCTAAAAAGAAAAATATATTAAACAATCAAAAGAATTATGATTATTATATCATTATCACGTTTACAACTAATAAAATTTGACAGGAACGCTGAAATGAAAATCCGCATGAATTTAAATGACAGATTTTTGATCTACATAAATGTAAAGGAAAACTAAACAAAGAATCATATATCATTCCTATTCTGCATTCTTATTACACATAGTTTACATCAGTGGCATTTTTCTTGTGCGATAAAAAATATTCATATGAAATTGAAGGGGAAATTGCTGAACTCATTAAATGTACAGAATATAAATTTAAAAAATATCTACTTAACTTTAAATGAATATTAAAAATTTAACAAATTTATAATTTGAGGGTATGACCTCTAAGAAGTAAATGTCAATTTTCATTAAAACTTAATTATTGGAACACATAAATTATTATTATTTAATCAGTAAACTTCATTGTTATTATTATTACTTTATATCATAAAAATTATTTCTGCAAAAGATCACCAAAATAAAAACGTTTTAGAAAGGAGTAAAACCAAGTGCAAGAACAATCTGCACAACAATAATTAATTAAGTTGTCAGTCAGGGTTAGTGAGGTACAGAGAAAATCGAACAAATATTTAGTGGGTGTGCTCAAGGTCTCATGACCTTTAAAGTAAAATTTATAAAATTAACAATTTATCAAAATAAACGAAAGGAAAAATATAAATTAAGAATTTTTTAAGTACAGGTAAGTAGCTGTCTAAAGTTTCTTAACCATTAATGTCAAACAATCTAATAAAGTTCATAAATCTTTTTTTTTTCCCAATAAAGTATTTCTTTTTTTTTTACTGTTGCCAATTTTCTCCAAATAATTTACATTTTTATACTTCTTAACATTAAGATTTTGATTTATTGTTGTACACAAGGAAACCAACACACTAACTTTTTTTTTACCTCTTACTTACATTGTATAGTTTATTGTGTGTTTATAGTTCTTGTTTTTTATTTTATTTTTCGTATTTCAACCTGTAAAAAGGTTGAAAAAGAATTCCAAGTTTGAACAACATGAAAAACTTTTATAATTTCCGTTTTTTTTTTGTTCTGTGTTTATTTTTCTTCCAGTTGTATTTATAAAGTTTTTTTTTCCAGTTTCTTTTTTTTTTTTGTTTGTAAAAAAAAAACTAACTTTGTATTTTTATATCGAGACATTATTTTTATACACGTCGACTTCTTTCAAAAAGGTAAAAAAAAAAATAAAATAAAATAAAATAAATGAAGAAAGAAAAAAACCTGCAAAAAAAGAACTTGATTATTGTTTTGTTGTGTTTAACATTGGAAAACACTGTTGAATACACATCAGTTTAATATTAAATTTTTCCCCAAACACACGCACACACACACACACACAAAGGAGCTCAACACAAACAAAAAAAAAATATAGAATTAGTAACACGAGGGATGTTTTGATGAAAAATATCCCATTTACTGTAAAATTATTCTTGTTCCGTTTCTATTTTTAAATAAATACAAAAATGAAAAAGATACAAAAGTTCATGACGTACACACATATACATATAGACTGTCTATGTATGTATACTATATACATACATAAAATACAAAAATGAATGAGAATGAGTTTCACATTTTTTTTGGGTTAAATTTATTTTATTTCGTCAAAGAAGAAAAAAAAAAAAGGATAGAAAATATCGCCTTCACAACAATTTTCCCTCTTTTTCCTTTTCTTTCCGTTTTTTCTTTATTGATGTTGTTGTTTCTGTTTATTTTATTTGTTGTTGTTATTTTGAAAGAAAATATATTATTTGAACTGATTATACAAGACATATATGAAAATGAAAATTCATTCATGTTGTATCTTTGTCAGATTTCTTGTGTTAGTAGAAAAAAAAAAATACGTCAATTGAAAATGAAAGGGTTTTTTTTTTATTTCCCTCCCTTAATTCTTTCTTCATTTCTTTAAGTGAAGATTAAAGGCTTGAGAATTGATTTGTCTGGTTAGAAAAAGCTTAAATTATTGCAAGGGGAAAATTTGTCTGATGTTATTTTTCCTTTAGATTTTGCGTACCGTAATTTTTTTTTTCTGATTTTCATTCAAACAATTTTATTTTTTTCCTTCAAAAAATGTGTAAAGTCCACTATGCAATAATTTGTTTAAAGTTCAAATAGAAAAATGTAACAATATAAAATGTAAACGAAAGCACTTCAGTCAGCAAAACCTTAACTTTACCTTACAATGTTTACATAAATATACCCTGGGGCATTTTCTATATATGTATTATCTATATATTTACAAAAGAAGAAGAATCTTCATGTCAGATTTATACCGGAACTTTGACCAGTTTCATTAATAAAAAAAAAAAAAAAAATAAAGAAGTAGATCGCAATCTCCCAAAGGGGGAACAAAAATCAATATGATGACATTATTTACTGTGTTTGTATAAGAAAAGTGTCTTAAATGTTAACAACAACAAAAATATATATAAAACTATCAAAAAATCTTTTATAGATTTAGAGTGAGCCAGAAAGAGAAGGGTATAAGATTTAGTGTTGTTGTAAAATAAAAACATATTTTAAAAGATGAAAAAAAATGGAATAAAATATTTTCATATCAAATTAGGTCATCATGCATAAAAAGGGGAATTATAACAGAAATAACTATCCTGATTTGCATATTTTATTGTGTGTTTGTTAATATTTTCATTTTTGCCCCATATTTACTTTTAACATTATTGGCCATTATTATTTTTCCGGTGGCATTTTGTTATAATATTTATCCGGTAATAAAAGTTAATCAAAAAGTACGTCCTAATAAGTTTCTTTATTTCTTACTTTCTGTTTTTCTATTATTTTTTTTTTATACGTTCAACACGCAAAGCCAATTTTCCTCTCAACTCTGTTAAACTATAAAAAGACAAATTGGTAAAGTATATATCTTTCTATAAAGCAAAGCACATTCTTTAACTCAATTGGTAATGTGAAATCATCAACTTACTGCTGTCAGTCAGTGACTTATATATATTAAATAATATAAAAGAAAGGAAAAAGTAAGAAGAACAAAAAAAAAAAAAAAACACATACACCGCCCAATAAGTTTTCATCTTATTGTATTGTCGGTAGAAATAAAAAACCTTTAAGGAATTGTGTTTTTTTTTTTACTTTTTTTTTTTTTAACTCACTTTATACGATTTATTTTCTTATTTCAATTTGATCAATTTCTCTTTTTTTTTTTTTATTCATCTACTTTCCATTTTCTTTTCATCCTTTTTTTTTTTTTCTAAATAATACAATTGAAAAAAATAGTATATTTTTTTAGGGTGAATTTTTGATTTAGTTTAAATTTATAGTTTAGGAAGATTGTGAAAAAGAAAAGTTAGAATAAAAAAAAAAAAAAAGCATCTAGCAACAAGAAAACAAAAAATTTAAAGGGATTTTTTCGACATAAAAGTTTAAATATAATCAATAAAATAAATCAAGGAGTACAAAAGAAAATCAAAGTATTAAAATTTATTTCTATTACGTGGGGTTATATTGGGAGGTCAATTTTATTATTACTGTATGTACTCGAGATTAAATTTCAATGAAGGTGTATTGTCTCTTATCATAAAGTGCCACATTGACTACTTTTTTTTTTTAATGAAAATCCAATGTCTATATTGAAACAAAAGTGCGTTCGGAAACAAAATGAAGCTTTTCAATTGTTGTTTGTATTTTTTATTCTAAACAAAGTAGTCTAGTATAAATGAATTATGTTTTTGAACGTACTTCTGTGGTTATTATGTTTTCTAGTCAAAATGAATAACATTCACTGCTGTTGCCATTTTGTAGATACATTTGAGTTTGGATTATTGCCAATAACTTTAATCCCATGTTTGGTTTTTTAATTAAAAAAAAAAAAGATTAAGTCAATTTCAATTAACAATTTATTCAAACCAAAAACACAATATGTGCGCTTGGTTGTTGTGAATTAATTCTGTATTCAATTCAGCGTCTGGTGAACAATTTTTAAAGAAAAACTTTGTTCAATTCTTGTTACCATACAATGATCTTTTTTTTTTAAATTGTTTAAATCCCTCAGAAACTTCAAAACCGTTGCACTAATTCGTCTTTCTCATAAAAAGGCTTATAAATAGTAGACAAATTTAAATTCTATATAAAAAAAAAACATTTTAAAAGATTTAAATCACGCTACAATTTAAAATTCTTGTTTTACTGTACCACTTCTGACTTTATCGTAAGACTCTCGTCTCGACTTTATAATTTATTTAGTTTGATTTTACGTACAAAATTTAACTTTAATTAAAAAAACAACAAAAAAAAATTATGCATTCAAATTTTCTTCGTGTATCTGGCATTAAATTGGAAAAAATTATAGTAGAGACAAAAACTCTATTAAAGTTTTTTGCAAAATGACAAATTAAAACAAAATACAAAAAATAAGAAAAGAAATTTATATAAAACAAAAGAAGAAGACGATGGAATTAAATGACTGAAAGAAAAAAAACTTCCTCCCATTTTTATACAGTTATAAAATTGTTTGTGTTTGAAATCATTTTTACGACATGTAAAAATAAAAAAAAAAAAAAACATTCGAAAAGGAAGTCGCGAGGTATGAGTCACGGATGGCAGTTATTCTAGATTGCAAAATATTTATCATAAATTTAGAGAAAGATATTTTATAGCATTTGTAGAGTAAAAAAAAAAAAAGGTTCCACTAAAAAATTTGAAAGGGAATTTAGGAGAGAGGGTGTACCATCTATCTCCCCGCAAAAACATTATAGAAAAACATCGGTGTTACACCGCGTTACAAAATATCCCAGGGATGATGATGATATTATAGAAATAAAACATGCATATCGTTGGTTGGGTGAGGGGTTAGTAGGTTAGTGAAAGTGTAAGGGAAAAGAAAATATAATATCATCAGGAAATGTAACATGCGACTGAATTGTTAAAAAAAAAAAGAAGGGAATGAGAGCTTATAATATTCAACTGAATTAAATTTTATAAATAATTTATATATTTTAACATTTTCTAAAAGCAGATGGTTTTATTGTGAAAATTTCACACTCTAAAATTTATATACCTTCATTTTTTTTTTTAAATCTAATAAATTTTATATTTTTTATACGATTTATATAAAATAAATTCAATTTATATATGATGAACAAATTTCCATCAGTTTAGATTTAGATATAAATATGATGAAATTGAAATAGATATACGTGCATATGTAACGATACCTGACACATGTAACCTGACCATAAAAATATTGAGTTATACGTAAAATAGAAATAAAGAGAAAAAAAAAACAACAATATAAATTCGGGATATCACGCATTGCAGAGTCCAATTCCAATTCCAATAATATTCCTACATATAAATTCATTTTAATTAAATAAAATATTGATAGAGACGAATGAATCTGATGAATTTTTAATAAATATAAAAACGAAAAAAAAATAAAATAAAATTAAATATTTTCTGATTATTTTAGTACGAGCATATTTAATTGAAATCTTCTTTATTCTTTTTATGTTCTTTCTTTATTTTTTTTTTTTTTTTATTCTTTCTTTCCTCACCAATTTTTTTTTTTCCATTTTGTTTGATTATTGGAATAAATTTTAGTATTCGTACAAACGTAAAGTTCTACGTAAAGTAATATTAACATATTATGCAAATATAAATGAATATCGTTTACTTTTGTCCGTTGAAAAGCGATAAAATATATCTTTCGTCTTTCTAGAGGTAAAAAGAGCTTTAAGCTTTAACCTTATAAAAACCATGAATGTGTTTAATGTTTTTATGAAAGTATATATTTTGTGTTTGTGTATGTATAAATGGAAGTAAAACGATAAATCTTCTATATACACTATAAACATTTTTGATTAAATCGATTTTCATCTTACATACAATTTGCGTAAAATTTATATAATGAAGAAAATTTTGTATAATATTATAATGAAGATAAACGTCTTTAAGTTATTTTAAGCCTTTAAAATTATGCTCCTGTACATTTTTGATATTAAATGTATAAGGTTAAAAGATTTACATATACCTAATACATAAAGATTCAAAAACTTATTTTAATAGAGTCTCCAATATGAAATTCAAAATATTGTTTTTAAGTATAAACTTGAAACATCTAATAGTCAATCTAACACTCGTTATACTTATATGCAAATTTTCATTTATCCAAAGAAATTGATGTTGAACTTGAAAATAAATGCTTTTCTGTTATATTCAATTGATATTAGGTTTGTTAACTTTTTTTTTTTACATACATTTAAAGGATTTAAAGTATCAGTGTTAGGGATATGATTTGAAGGTAGAAATATGAGAAGATAAGTGAACTTAATCCAATATATTTTATCATAAATAAATTGGATTATATGTATCAAAAAAAGTTTATTTTCTAACTTCCTTTCTAACTTATTCTAACTTTCAGAGCACGGTTTTTTTTTATAGATACATCAGTTTATAAGTTCGTTGCATTAACGATATTTCTTTATGACAAATAATAATAAAATAAACACAAACAAACAAAAAATTGATATTTTATATATCAAAAGGTCCTCACCGTCATCACTCTAAATAATAATATAAATTAAAAATAAAGAATATAATCGCAATAGCAAAACAATTGTTATAAATAAAGGTTATTTCACCACCAAACCAACAAAAAAATTCCCCACATTTTGTTTAGAAAAGGTGTGGTAAATAAAACCTGATCTAAAAAAAAAAAAAAGTACAACACAATATGAACCCTCATTACTTAATTTATAAATTTTTAAAATAAAGATTAACACTGAAAAATGTGTTAATATACAGCCGTTGATGAATATTCATTTCAATTGGATTATAAACGCCAAAAAACATTTTTTTCTTTTTTTTGTTTTTTTTTACGTTTTGTTTCATTTTTTGTATTGTTAAAAAAATAAATAACAACAATGATTTTATAGATGGAGCCAGTTAATACACAGGTGGTGTCTCAATCTATACAATTTTATTTCAATATATATAAAAACAGATCGTGATATTTTGGCAGACAAATAAATAAACAAAAATCTTTATAATAAAAATAATAATAAGTATAAATGCGAAGTCATTTAAATTCAAGGAAATTAGTCGTAGGAATTTTATGATAATTTTTTTTTTTCTTAAATTTTACGAGGAATAAGAAAAAAAAAATTAAATTACGTTTTTAAAGAAATTCAAAATCAACTTTATATAAAGTTCGTTACGGTTATTAAATAGGTGAATCGTGAATTTAATAAAATATTGTTAAATGTTATGCCCTTTAACACTATTTTTCATTTATTTTTAAGAATCTGGTAACATAAGAGAATTTATTAAATGCACTGTCATTGGCTAGTTAAAATATTTTTAATAATTTAAACAATTATTACATATTTTTTATTTTTTTCTCGATAACATCACTCAATTATTCAATATTAATGTAACTGATATAGGAACCGACATTTTCTAAATAATTAATTTAATCAAATAAATCTTATACATTTATCAAATGACAGACTGTTCCAGAATAGAATTTCAATTTGAAGATGTTATCGTTTTTTATTGTTTCAGTTCAATCGATAAATTGCAGTGTAATTTTTATCAGTAAATTATATAATAAATATTTTGAAAATTCAGATTCTGCATTTATATCCATAAACATTATTAGATTAGATAGAAAGATTATTTTGTTCCGAATCAGCAAGTTTCCTTATATTATATTCTTATACACCCTACCCCCCACTTTCTCTTCTCATCCTTGTTTTTTTTTTTTCTTTTTTTAACTTTATCTTATTTTTATGTATTCTTCGCGGTTAGTTTACGTTACATAACAGTCTATATAAATCAGGCAATAAAGTCAATAACATTTACCGATTCACATTCAATATTCAATTAAATGCCTCGAAGATTTTATGTGTAGACAAAAATATATTTTATAAATTAGATAATAAAATTCAATTTTAAAAGCTTTAAAAGCTTTTAAATCTATTTACAGTTAATTCTCTATATACAATTTTATTATTATCTCTACATTAATAAAACTAAAAAATTAACATAAATTTCTTTACAATACCTAAAGTAATGAGCTAAATTCACTATTAAAACTTTGCTCAACAGAGATTTTTTATTTACGAATTTTTTAAAGAAAGAAATTTTTTTAAAGAATTTTAAAACTAAAACTATGTTTTGTGTTTATTTTTTTTTTAAGTGTAGATAACATTATTATGTAATACACGTAAATATATACAAACAAACAAAAAAAGCTGAACGTTTAAATCCACAAATATGAATAGAAAAAATCCTTTTTTTTTCAACACAATTTAATTCATTTAAAAAAATATATTTTTAAACCACGATAAAAAATTTACATATTTAATGGTAAATACAACTATTATTTTAAATTGTTTGTAAATTCATGAACTGAATAGAAACATCATATATTAAAAATATAAAAGCAAAAATGTCGGCATTTTATTTTAGAGGATGCATCAGGGGTGCTTTTGTATTCGGGATATATATTTCCATATTAAATAAAATAGGGGTAGATATGTATGAACCATTTAAAACAAATATTAGGTATAAAATATGCATAATAAATTATACAAGAATTCAAAGTTATTAACTAAAATAACCTGATATGTACACTGAAACACAAAAAGAAGATAAAACCGTCGCATTGGCTTTACGCCAATGTCATTAAATTGCATCTGTAAAGCCAGTTTTTACAAACAAACGAAAAAAAAAAATTCTGTCAGTTGTCGTATTCGACTGTAACCAAAAAAAAATTTTTAAAAAAAAACAGTGAAAAATTATGTAGAGCTTTAAAGCTCTACAGTAAAAATTTAAGTTCTATAACCAAGAACGAAAACCAAAAAAAAAATAATATGTAATAATAATAAAAAATTCGCGGTCGTATAAAACTTTAAACTTTAACCATTATTTTGAAACAAGGTGAATGACTAAAAAATTCCACATTTTAATGTTTTGATTGATTTTAGTTTGGAAAACTTCCTCTACACTCATAGTAAAGGAAAAGGAAAAATCTGCAAAATGAAATGAAAGAAATATATAAAATATCACATTTTAAGGATTTACGTTAAGCTTTTTTTTTATCCGCAATACAATCTCATTGTGGCTTAATCTTATCGAAATTATCACTTGAGTAGTCTGAAGTTCTAATATTGAGAATGAACAGAAATACAAAAAAAAAAAGGATTCAAAACCAATTTACTTTTTTCTTTATTAAGTTTCCTTTTCATAAAAGGAATTCACACATTCTAAAGTCTTTTTCAAGTAAATGTTGAATATACTCAAGGAAATCGGTTATTTAAAAAAATGTTTAAAAAAAAAGAGATAATTCCGGAATTCAACCTTTGTGCATAAAAAAGGAATAGAACAAAGACATTTCTATAAATTATTTTATATCATGTTTCTTAAATGTACAAAAAATAAAGTCTAGACATTTTAAATATGTTTGTTTATAATTTTTGTTTTTTCGTAAATTAACGCGTTTGTTATACTTCATTTTATTTTTTTCTACATAACAAAAATTATTCTAAAAGCTTTCGACAAGATGACAAAATATTTATGATGAACGTCATGAATACAAAATGATTTAATTTCTATATATTTATTTTTTTCCTATATTTTACCTTTTGATAAACTTCCACATAATTTACTGTTTATTTTATTTACATAATTTTCGTTTTCTCTTTCTTTCGTCATCAACATAAGAAAAAAAAAATGAATTACTAAGAAGAAGAAAAAAGCGTATCTCCCTTAAGGATAAATTGCTGGATCATAATGGATATCTCGTGAGAGTTCATTTATCTATTTTTTTTTTTTCTTTTTTCTTTTTTCTCTTTCTTTTCTTTTATTTTTCTTATTTCATTTGAAAAGTTTACTCGTGAGGTGATGATAAAAGAGTCTTGTAAGATTCTATGTAAGATGAGACTAAATGTGAATAATTTAAAGAGATCATTTTTGTCATTTCTAATTCTATTCTTCTATCCATCTTAGTTTTTTTTCTTCCATTTTTATCTTATACATTTTTAAAGAAATTTTCATAATTAACACAACAACAACAACAACAGCACCAATAAAAATGTCATTTTATATTTTGCCATAACAAACCAGAAATGAAAAAAAAAACTTGCAAGTGGATTATATAATTTAAGGCGGAATAAATGTGTAATAATTTAAATTACTTTACTTAAACCGATGACATAATATAAATTGTAAGGGGGTGGATTTCCTATTTGCACCATAGTCAACAAAACACAAAAAAAAATTAATAAATACATTTTTATACTTTCTTTTAATAAAGAAATAATTAACGTCTCAGAGTTCATTTCATTTTGTAATAAACATAAATTTTATTAGTAAAAAAAAAAAGAATTTTCTAATCGAATAAGTCAATTTTTTATTTTCTGTTTTTTTTTTTGTCTTTCCTTCTTTCATTTAACAAAAACATATTTCGTGACTTTTTATTCGTTTCGTTTCTTTTTCTTTTTTGCTTGACGATGTCTTTATTTAATACTTTACTTAATACTTTTTTTGTGCGTCAAAATATATAATTACTTTCTGCACGATTTTTATTTATTTCTTTTTTGTCTAAACTGAACTATTAAATTATAGTAATATACCGCGGCACATGACAAAATACAAATAAAATATAAATTATCAAAGCGCGTACAAGAAATGAATAAACAAATAAATAAATAAATAATAGAAACATTATTATAAATTGAAGTCAATTTGTAAGATTATTATTATAATATATATTTGTATTTCGCGCATATTTTCTTTTAAAACTTTGTCATTTAACAAGTCACAGTCACTGTCATCATCTATTACACAAATAAATCTTAACCTTGAAATGATTATATTAATGTCATTTTCATAATACAAAAATAATGATTACCGAATGGAATATGAACATTCACTAAAAATTAACGTATGATTTTTATCTTTTCTTGTTTTCTTTTGTTTGTAAAAGGAACACCGCGACTAATATCCTTCTATATATTATCATCATCAGTAGTCGCATATATCTTCATCCATACGCCCACAAGCCAATTTCAATTGTTGACTTCAAAGAAATGATTATTTGCATATAAATAAATATCTATCTCGTATATATAAAATATATATCTTAAATTTTTTCTTCATAATATGTACGTACATACGTAAGACTTGTATCAGAATACAAGTGGCTTATACTTCTGTATAGCTTAAATATCACATACAGTTTCTTATTATATGTAATAATAATAATAATATATTCTTACATTCTTTACTTTATAAAAACAAGAAAGAAAAAAAGTATATGTTGATTTGCTCTATTATTAAGAATATTGACTTTATTTTGTCATCATGACTCACTTTTTGTGAATATATTATAAGTTTATATCTTTATATATACGTAGTAGATATACGTTATGTACGTAATACGTATACGCCACGCCACGTTATATATATATATATAAATTCAAGAAACTATATAGAATGAAACGTTGTTGGATTGTATATTAAAATAATAATAACTTTTTATAACTTTGATGAAAATGATTTATTAAAGTAGTCACGAACAACGAAAAATAAGCAAAGTTAATTTTAATACGCCTTACTCATTCATCAAAGTTTGTTGTTTTATTTTTTTTTTTTTATTTTTTTAAAGAAAATTCTTTCCAGGAAATAATAAGGATTTGTTCCTTCGGTTTTCTTGATTGTTTTTAACAAGAAAATTATTAAAGATTATTTTATTTAAAATAAAATTTGCGAAAAATAAACATGAACATGAGAACTTATCAAAGCTTAAGTGGTCAGTTGCATGGTCAGTTATGCGTAGTTAAATAGAAGTTTTTAGAAAATAGAATGGAAAATATAATCACCTTACCCCTATTTAATGATCGAAATAAATGAGTCAATATTTATTTTTAGGCAAAAAAAAAAACTGTTTCTCTTAAGGTATTTGACCACAAAAAAAACACACACACACACACACACAAAACATGAAAAACGTAATAATCTACATATTATTTGAATATTAAGTTTTTTTTCTTTGTCATATTTTATACGTTGATTAGTTAATTACGAGGGTCATGAATAATTTTCATATATTGACTAGGACACGGAACACCAAACCCAGTTCATGGCCACTTAAGATAATTTTTTTTTTTTACATTTATAAGCCTTTTTTTTATGAATGAAACGGAATAAAAACATATTTAAATAAATCATTTGTAGCCAAATAATTGATCGAATTGACCAACAACATGATTATAATATTCTTGTTTGTTATTTCGCTTTTGTGTGCTTTTATATATAAATTGAATATTAAAGCACTAGTCATAATAAATAATAGAGCTTTCGACACGAAATTCGTGCAAAAAAAAAGAAACGAACAATTTTTATCTCTCTTAATTCGTATAAACACCATAAAATCTAATAAATATCATAATCCATTTTATTAAAATTAAAATTAAAATCAATTTAATTTAAATTATAAGCTTAAAAGCTCTCATGCAAAAATTTATATTAAAAATTATTTTTGTAAATAAAAAAAATTTATGGTTAATAAAACAATAATCAAATTATTCTAATTATATTATTATTATAAGATTTGTTTATTATTATTTTTTAAATAAAACAAACATTTTCATTATGGAAATGTTATATTGTTGACCAAAATGATTTTTTTATTGTACATATAAAATTAGTAATCGGTATTTTCTCTTATAAATGTAAACATAAAATTAATTCAAGTTGATCTTTTATTTAAATTAACTATCGGATTGAACAATAAAATAACAATATACAACAAGCAAGATGACAAAACATAAACTAAAATGAAAAAAGAAACGAACAAGTATAGACAAATCCAAATGACAAAATATACAAAAGAAAATAAAATAAACTAATAGTCTCAAATAAAATTGAAAATCCTTTTGCTAATGAAAATAAATGTTTAAACCCTTTCCAAGATTTTTTTTTTTTTTGTATTAAACACCCAAAAGCTTCTTGAAAAGTTTACCTTTAATACACAAGTGTATATGTACGTTTAATAATGGTTAACTCTAGAATATTTTATTTTGCCATACCATCAAACTACACACACACATACATAATAGCACACACACATTTGCTTAAATAGAAAATCTTTTATAGAATTGCGTGTGTGTAAGTTAACATTCTCTTAAAACGATTGCACTTTTTTAATTTACACCAGTGTCGTGTATCAGGCAGAACTGTATTTTTTTGTTTGTTCGTTTGTTTCATTTTTTTTTTGTTTTTCCTCATACTGTTAGATTTGCTGTACCAACAGCGATATTAACCGAACCTTTGAGTTGTTGTTATTTTTATAAAAAACACACTTTTATTTTATATACCCACCTAAACGTAGGTATCAGTAACTGGATTGGATTGTGTAGTAGTAGAAGTAGAAAGATGTACTCCTGTGTAATAGCATTTTTGGGGTGAATAAGTTTCAAGTGTATGGAGGTATATATGGTGGTAATACCCCAGAGTACTGTTAACATTGAGCAGAAAGAGGAAAAAAAAGGGAAAAGTAAAAACAAAAAAAAAAGTAAGAAAAGGAGGAAGAAAAAAGAAGGTAAAAACGAAAAAGAAATGGGAGGAAGCAGGTGAAATTTTTCTATATAATGCATTCTCTTAAACATATATTTTATTTATTTATTTATTGTATTTTTTTTTTTATATTTTATTAATGTACTTGTGTAAATGTTGTGTTTGTGTTCCATTGCGTTGGCATACTTAATATATATTATGTTTACAAAACAAAGCTTAAACAATAAAATTTGTTTGATTTCAATTTTATTGCATTCTATACATTTACTAAAATAACGAATGTATACTTCTGTATGTTTGCGAAATTACCACCCATTTTCCCCCATTCGAACCACTTCACTTATCTTAATAAAACATAAAAATGAATTTCAATTTGTGCAAGAAGATGGATAATAATTTATTTATATTTTTCTTTATTATGAAATTCTTTCATCTTTTAACAATTAAAGAAATCATTAAAAGTTTCACTTAATTTAAATTTTAATAAAATGCAATTACAAAGAACAAACAATTTAAATTAAATCGTAAGATTTTTTAAAGTTTTTCCGTTTTTTTGTATTCAAATCTGTGTGAAAGTTTATCACTCCGAATAAATTGAACTTTTTTTATAGCGTAATAAATGTGTAAGATGTTAATTCTTAAGCACTTTATTTTTATTTCTTCTTTAGAAAATAATAAATTTATTAGTTTTATCGAACATTTTTATTTAATTATTGATACAAAAACAGCCAAAAACCGGGTCGTAAGCATTTAAATCATTGAATAAAAATTAACGATTTTTCTACTTAAATAATCTGCAATATTTTTCACATAAACTCAATAATTGTAAAACAAATAATTATTCTAACTTTTATATATTTTGTACAAACTTCGTCCTTATTTCTTGGTTTCTTTTGTATACAACTAAAGGCACTAAAAATTAAATTAATATATTTTTGCATCATTAACCAGAAATATTTTTATAATGAAATCATTCACGAATAAGTTGTTCAGTTGAAAAAATGAGAATAAAACGCACTTCAAATATGAATTGATAATAAAAAATTTTAATAAGAAAGGATACAAAAAAAAATATTCCATTCAATTATATTTCTTCATCCTTAGCATACGAAAACATTGCCAATTTCTTGGTGGTACTTTGAAGCAAAAAAAAACTATCGCAATATGGAAAAAAAAGATGTTTAAAGAAAATATGGAAAGTCCATCATCATCCCTCCACCATTAACTTCACTAACAAGTTGCTAGTCATCACACTTATACAATAAATTCAAAACATAAAATTCTATTTTCTGTTCGTGAGTTTTTTTTTGCTTCTTTTTTCTCCTCGTCCTCCTTCTCTTCCTCCTACTCTACCACCCTCTTGATCATATTCCACTTCTGCTAGATAAAAGATGGTCTCGTATAATTGAATTGCGGTCAAAAAAGAGAAAAAATGTTTTTTTATAAATTGTTAAGAAATCAAAAGTTCAAATGCAAAAGAAATTGTTTCTAAGAAAAATAATAAAAAAAAAGGAAAAAAACTAATGCCAACTGCGAGGTTTGGGTCTTTTTTTTTTTATTACAGAGTAAATGCCAAAAATGGATTCCAAAGGAAGGAAGAAGGGAGAATAAAACACCCTACAACGCCAAAAAAAAGGACATATATAAAAAAAATGAGGCACGAGTAAATCTTTATAATCTCGTATATGCAAATGAAGGGGCTTTTTGCAAGATGGATAATCATTTATATAAATGACGTACTTTTTGTCTGTGGATATGTATATGTGCACTTTATATATTTTATGTGTATACGTAGTATCAGTGTGCTTATGTTGATATCTAGGAAAATGTAAAAAATAAAAACATATTTTGGATTTAGTGTCTTGACCTTTTTTATCTTCATTTTCTTTTCTTCATTCATATAAATATATTCCATCATATACAGTCTTAAAAGTAAAATTGGGTTTTTCTTCTGTAAAAGAAGGCAAGAAGAAAAACTAAAATAAAATAAATAAATATTTGAACAAAATGAAAAGAAAAACTTTTTTAAAAAAAAAGAAGATTTTAAATTGGCACGTCTTGTTTTGTATTGAATCTTTGCAAAAAAAAAAAATTCTTTTCGAAGACATTTAGAAGGTTATATATAAATACATATCCTTAAGATCTTTGTCCTTTTTTTTCGATCCTTATTCTTTTCTTATGAATTATACATAATATTTTGTGTGCTGTCAAATTCATACACACACACACACATTTTCACACAAAGAATTTTAATCTTTAAGGTTGGGAAAGAACGTGAGCAAGGACGAATTAAAGGTACAATGAAGAATCAATTCTCTGTAAATAATTGCATTTTAGTAAGAGAATTAGTTTTTCTTCTTTTTTATATGTTTAGTCAGTGTAAAGATAATTTTTTTAGAAGGTCAATAGAAGAAATTTTTTTTATTATAATTCTACATTGGTCATTAGACTGCAGATGACAGACTAATATATTTGCTCAAAAAACGTCGTCAGTTTTTTCTAAAGAAAAACTTAACTACCCGAACAAAACCAAAATGTTATTAATCAGAATTGTAAGACAAAGTACATTATTTATCGTTTGGATGAAACCATAAGAAGATCAAGAGTAAAAATAATGCTATGACAACAAACTTAATTCGATATCCTGACTTTTATTTTTTTTTTCTACTTCCATCTTTTTTTTGCTCTATTCAATAAAAATTCTTTTGACCATAAAAAAAAATGTAACCTCATATATAGAAAGAGAGTTATATTTATTTCACTTTCATTCAGTGAACATTAATCGTTTAAAGTTGAACTTTTTTCCCCTTTCTAAATTTTTTTTTTTTTTTTGTTTTATATAAAAAGAAAAGTGCTTAAAGGCAAAAAGGTTAGAATACCAAAGTTCCGCCTAATGTTATATTTTACAATCAAATAAACTAAAATAAAAAATTCACCTAACTATAAAAAGAACAATAACTAAATTACCATTCTTTTGCGACTTAGATTTTTTTTTTTTTTCATACAAAGTAAAAGAGTGAAAACATTAAAAGTCTATCTAAAATGGGTAAAATGTAACTGGTTATATATATATAGAGAGAGAAAATCCACCACCACCCCACATTTTAAATAATGTTTTATGTTCGTAAATCCGTATATAACGACAAATATGTGTTTACACTTTTAAAAGTCCTGCTTTTAGAAGTAAGAAAAAAAGGAAAAGGAAAGAAGAAAAAGTTTTTCATTCGTGTCCTCTTTAGTTTATAAGTCCATAGTTTCAAATAAAATGTCCAAACTTTTATACATACGATTTTTTGTTTCTTCTAATATTGTTTATGGTGAACAATATGCGTTTGTATCGGGATAAAAGTCTTATATAGGCAAAAAAAAAAGAAGCAGGCCTAACTTAATAATAATAGAAAACTTTTACTTTCTTTTATTCTTTTTTTCCCCTTTTTTCGTTGTTGCTTTTGTTGTGTGCGTTAGTTTAAAAGTTTTTCTGTTTTTTATCTTTTTTCAACAGATTACAATTTGAAAATGTATTTTCTATTTAATGAATAATTTAATGATTTCACAATAATTATTAATCCAATTGAACTTTAATAGAACTAAAAAAAAAAGGTTTTGTCGTCCTGCTCAAATTGAATTTGAATTATAAAAGTTATGTGAGCTTTTCGTTTCTCTTGAAAAAAAGAAATTCAATAAATATAAATTTCCAAATTTGTATCCGGGATACGGGTATTGAACTTCTAACATTATTTTGTATTTTCATTGAATTTTATTAAACTTTATTGGATTTCAACAAAATGATAAATAAGAGGAAATTCTTTTATTTATTTTATGTCATTGTTCCAATAGATAAGACAAAAAAAATTTGGCTAAGAATAATATTTTCATTTTGGCAAACGAATTCTTTCAGAAAAGATATAAAAAAGTAAACAGATTTTTTTATGAAACGTTTAGAACTTTTTCCCAAATTAAAGTAATGCAGTAAAAATATTTAAATTATCAAAAAAAAAAATGTTGATCTTGTTAAAATGCTTTTCAGTCAATTAAAAAGTTGTGTGAGCAAAAAAAGTTTTAATTTCAAAGTAAATAATTGAACGAATTTCAATTTCGACTGCAAACAAATTCAAAAGTCTGGTTTTATCTCCTGAATCTTTTATAAATAATGAATAATAGAAAATCATGAACCTTTACCAACCAATTAAATTGCATTAAAAGTAAATTTTAGCAATCTAATCTCAATTCAAGAACTTATTAAAGCTTTAATTATGAACAATTGTTCTCAAAACAAAACCAACCAAAATAATCGTTGTGTTCAGAATACGAATTGGTATCCTTAAAAGGCATGCACACACACACACAATTAAAGCGCATTTTTATGTTATGTTTATATCCGATTAGAAGAATTAAATTAAATAATTACAATCGGATTTCTCTTTCACTCATTTGTCTAAGTTCAAAATCATAAAAACAAGACGAGATCCCATTAGGAAAAAAAACAACCCCTCCAACTAATTATCAATCCATTTTCTAGACAAAAGTTAACTCAAAGTAAAGTAACCGACCATTAAACACGTACTATCTTTTCTACTTCAGAAAAAAAAAAATCTTCAATGTTTTGCGTCCCTTTTCTTAAAGATATCTTAGAATTCAGGACCGAAGTTAACAACATTTTAATATATTTGTTCAACCAAAATTTATTGTCAAGCAAAAACAAACTTTATCTTATAAAGATTCAGAAATCATAAAAAGATTTAAATAATTTAACTAATAATTCTATACAAACCAAATACTGACAATACGGCACTGTTTACATTATTATGCGATGACATTAATAATACGAAAGTAGAAGAAGAAAAGAAATAAGGAAAAAATTTCTTTTAAATTGAATTGGATTATTAGATTAAAGGGACAGGGAAGAAAACAAAAAAAAAAAAAAGAAGAAAGTCGACGATGAAAAATAAGAAAATAAAGAAAGAAAAAAGAACAAGTTGAAAATGCACATTATAAAAAACATCTAATTGGCATTCAATATATAGATTTGCTATAAAACTTTTCTTTTGTAAAATTGTCATTCCCCATTTATGGTTCCAACCTACATTCCCTCTTTTGTTTATTCTCATTCTACAAAATAAAAGAATAATGTAAGGACGTCGAAAAAAAAATGTCTATCTTGAATTGTTTTCTTATTGAATTTTAACGACTAGCGATTACGATGTAATTGTTATATACGTTTGAATATTTTCTTATTTTTTTTTGTTTTTTTTTCTTGCTTTTATTAAAAAAAAAAACTAACTTCACTTTTACTTTTTTTTGTTTTTTATTGAATTGAAATCAAGAGGAGACGACTTAAAAAAAAAAAGTGAATTATTATTTTTCACAAAAGATTTTATTAAAAGTTTTACATTTTTTTCGTAGAAAATAAAGGTAAGGAGAAAAATTTGTATAAGGGGATTGTCTCCTGTTAATAAATATGGTCATTTAAAATGAATTTATAAACTTTAATTTATTATTTTAAATCTGTTAGGTGGAAGATACACTTTTGTTTAAAGAGTTTAACAAAAGGAAAATCACTTTGTTTGTGTGTAACAGGAAACCAGGAAATATTTTCCTTTTTATGCTCTATAAATCAATTTTATGTGGACCGAAATTCCATTGTCCAAAAATAATGTGCTATTTAACTAAAAAAAATTATTAAACTCATTTTCGGGAGTTTACGAGTTCCGTATCTTTATAGAATAATTTAAAGCAAATATTTTTATAAGAATTCCGAATAATTTTTATCTCACATAATTTGCGTAATATTTTTATGAATTTAAGTTAAGATTTTATTATTCATAAAACCTAATTTACAACTCGTATTTGAATATTCATGAATTATATAAATATAGACTAACTAAATAAATCAATTAATTAACTAACAACAACCAAAAACATGAGTGCCTCACCCAAATATGTGGAATCCATCAATTCTATTTTTATTTTAAAAATAAAAAAAAAAACATTCGTCTTACCTGAAATGACAAGAGAAAAAAACATAAAAAAATTAGTTTTCAATATAATAAAAAATACATAATTTATTAGAAATTTATACGATACAGTCAACTTAAAAGCGATTATTATTATCCGTAAAACGTTTAAAATTGTCACATAAATTTGAATTATTATATTTTAAAGGTAAAACTCAATAAATTTTAATACCCTCTCGAAAAAAAAAAAATGTCGTCGAAATTCTGGAAGATTTTCAATTTATAATATTTTATTATTGTTATTTTTGTTTGGTAAAACAACCCCTCTATATACATTTTATTATTATTCTTACCTTACACAATAATGTAATACTTTTATCTCACATTTGCCAACCCAAAAATAAAAATTCTTCTTCTTCCTATTTTTTGATTTAAAGATTTTTATTTTATAGTTAATAACTAAACGTAAAACAACAACAACAACAACAACAACAACAAACACAAACAGGAATGTTGAATGTCATCGTTATTGATTTCCTCATATAATTTTCTATTTTCAAAATTTTTTATTTAATCTTCCTTTAAACCATGGCAATATTATTCTTTAGATATAGACAAGGAAATTGGTATGAACAGAAAGAAAAAGAAAAGGAAGGGGAAACAGGAACAGGAAAGAGAGAAAAAAAAGGAATGTGTTTGATTGTATCTTTATGAAAAACGATTACACTATGAAAAAGACTAAAATATTACAATGTATTTAAATAGAAAGATTTTCTTTATATACAAAAAAAAGTAAAAGTTCTTGTCTAACATCTTCTTCTTTCTTATTTTCGTATAAGTATGTATTTTATGTCTTTATATTTATTATTTTATAATATTCATCCCTTTTTTCATTTGGGGAAGAGAATAAAACTTCTTTTTTTTTTTTGTGTTTATTCAAAAACATTTGACGCACAAAATAAAACTCTGTTTATACATACATAATTTTTTTTTGGGATGCAAAAGATATCCTTAACACCCAAACATTCATGCATGTTTTGAATATTATCATTTATAAAAGATCTTCTTATGTCATTCTTTCACAATTTTGTATGAAATATTAAAGTAATGTTTTCTCCTTGAACATAATAATTATCCGAAAATAGATTATTAGAATAATTTCAAAAAGGATATTCACATATTAAAGTAAGAGATTATTGTTGAGATGACAGATTTTAAATTTAGTAGAGGGATACATCCCTTATATTATTGTATAGAAGTAAAATGAAAAGGAAAGAAAAACGATTATTATATTTTGATTGTTAATGTTTTTTTTTTCCTGTGAAAATTTTTATGTCTTTGACAGGATAAAACCATAGAATTATTATATTAAGATTTTTCATTAAAATAAAAGCCATTCATCTTTTTCTGTGCCTCTTAAATTTTCGTAAATTTCAACGTGTTTTATTTATGATGAAAAATAAACAATATTTTTGCACATTAACTTTAAAAGAATAAAAATGTAATTTAAAGATAATTTTTCAAATTCAAACACTGAAAATAAAAAAGAAAATACTTCAGAAGAAAAGCCAGAAATTTTTTTTCGGATGGGATTTTTACTTTTTTTTTTTTTTTTTGTTTTTATTGCCTTAAATAAAATGAAAAGTTAACTTAATTCAATTTTATATACCTTTTTTATTTTAACTTTTGATAGAAAAAAACAAAATTCCGGATGTTCGGTTGTTTTTTTCTTGTATAAAGCTTGGGTAAAACATTTCATTTCCTTTGATAGACAAATAATCTCTTAAACTTTTCTAAATCAATAATTCAGTTTTAAAAGCAACAAAAAGAAACAATCAAATTAATTGTAAAATTTAAGATGAAAATCTGTTTATAAAAGTTACATAAAGAGATGACAGACTTTCTCAAAAAAAAAACATCAAGTCACGGATTTATGGTCAAAGGGAAATTTTTATACGAATCATTTATTAAAATAAGATTAAATTACAAGCAATTAAATTATAATCTATATAAAAGCTCCCTTTATAATTACTGATTATCTCATTTAATTAGATTTTATTTATACATCTTAAAGACAAAATATAATATTGTTGGTAACTCGACTTTCTTTATTATTTTTCATTTTCATTTTTTTTTAAACAACAACAAAAAAAACAAACCAGTAAAAGATAATAAAATTATTTTCATTTTCATTTTTATTTTCTTCTTATTTTACTTTATTCTTTTTGGTTGGTTGGTACATAAAATTATCATTTCAGATTTTATTATTCCCATTTGTTGTCTTCTAATATAAAAGAAACAAAAAATATTGAAACAAAAAAAATTTTTTTTGCGTTTGGCATTAACACAATAATTTAAAAGGTAAAAGCAATCACCAAAGAAATAAGCCAGATGTGCACCGACAATTTAATGCTTTTATGTTTAAGGTTTTAACTTAACCTTTAACTGAATTTGTGTTGAGAGTATTCTGTTATAGAAAATTATTAGCTAATGATTTAGTACTTTAAAGGTATGATAGGAAATATTTTTTCTCTCAATTTTTTTCCCTCACTTTATAATGATTTAAGATTAGCTTATGTAATTATATTGCTTCCACGTAATTTTCCAGAAAAATAAGCGTTCATACTAATCACTAAAAGGCATATTTATTCATTACTAATCAAATCAGAATTAAGTCTTTTGTACACGATATAAACACCCACCAACAAAAAACAATAATCTCATATATAAATTTTATACAATCCTAAGGGTTAAATTACCCTCTAAAATTTCATCTTTTGAGCATTTGAAAAATTGTCTGGAGAAATATATTCGTCGTTGACGCAATAAAGACTTAACTTTTGTTATGTATGAATGCGTAACTGCGTTCTATCCCAATTCAGCATATCTTTTTTTAGGTACTTTAATATTTTCGTCAGCCTTTTGTTCAATATTTATTGTTGTTGTTATTATTGGTTTTACGTATAGTCTATACCTATAAGATTTACATTCCTTCTGCATCCCTGGCGTTAACGCAAGCCACTCTAACAAAATATAATACAGAATGTACGCCACAGTTGTTAAAAGAAGGGAACTCATGCAGATTAATACAGAAACCATAATTTATTATTATCGTTGGATGTACATTTTTTTTTCTATATAACAACGTATAATGTAACGAGTAACGACATCACATTATATCTTCATATAAATGTGTTATATGTGAAAATATCTATACTCGAATATAAAAAAACAATTGACGCGACATCTGCGGTCTTACAAAAGGAGAAAAAAAAAATTGAAATTGAAAATTGGAAAATAGAAAATGAAAATAAAAGAAACAAAGAAAATTTATAAAAATTCAATATGGCCGCTTTTAGAATTTTATTTCAATTTTTTTTTTTTTTGTTGTATGCATGTGCGTTTTATGTATTCTGATTTTGCATCATGTCTATTTTTTTTTTTTCTTTACTTTCTTATAGAAAATAAGAAAATATTGTCTGACTTCATATATAGTATATAAGATATGTTGTCTACATGGATATGATGTGTTTGTGTACATGTGTGTGCTTCGGTACATTTTTTGTGCATGACAACATAACAACAACGAACAACGATAAAAAGTATTAACAAAAAAAAAAAATTCCATTAAATCTCGAAAAACATTTTTTCTTTTTTTTCTTTTTTCTTATAAAAACATCTTTTTATTTTTAAAAGCATAAATCATGTCTATGATGGAAAACCTCAACTCTTATATATTTTTATGTGACTTTTTAAACACATTTCTGTATGATATTTTTCATATTTTTGCAGCAAAAAAAAAATAAAATATTTTTTCCTTTCTCTCACTCCACTCTTCATCACTGCAACTTTAACTTCTTTTATAAATAGACATTTTTTTCTTATGGGAGTTTATGATTTTTTAAGTTAAAGACAGAGCTTTGTAACGTACGATTATGACATCTGTTATTCTGATTTTTATCTTTGATTAACAAAAGATTAAAAAAATGCATAGATTTTAATTAAAATCGAAAAATCTAAATTCTACAATTATTATTATGAAAGAAAAATACAATTCTTTAGGAAAATGAATGCAATGAATTGAAAGACAGAAAAAGTAATATTTCATCAATGATTTTGAAATGAAAATCTTGTAACAGTCGGTGTTAGAGTTGAGATGAGTGATGAGGGTGAGAATGGTGGTATGGGACGATAGTGGAGTGGTGTACATTAATGTAACGGATGTGCAACATCAGTACAAATATACGTATCAGTACATGGGCGGGGAAAAAGAATTTCGTGAGATGATTGCAAATACCATGTAGCCTTATACATATAACATAACATAACGTAACGTAACGTATATAGTAAAGTCACCAAAAAAAAAACGCATAATACTTGTGTTCTATATAGGGTGATGTATTTTTATAGGGTGAATATATAATTTTTTTCTCTCCTTCTCTTGTTGTTGATGTGATCGTGTTAGAATGTTTTCCCCTTTTAATCACACCCACTCTCCACATACACACACAAACGTAAACGTAAACATACAGGAATACAAAATATATACAATTCAGTTTCTGGTTCTGGTTTTAGTTTTTTTTTTTCTTTCTTTTAATTAATTAACGAGTGGCCTGGCTGAATGTCATTCATGATTAAAACAAATCACGTCGTATGGATCTAATTTTAACTGAGGGATAATAATAACAACAACAACAACAACAACAACAACAAAAAGAGGTTATTTATATTATATCATGTTGCGATATACAAAATAACAACAGCAAAAGAACTGAGAATATAACTGACAATAATAATAACAAACAGCATCAATCAAATTCAGTATCAGTTGAGAGAGTATAAATTTTGGATTATTAATTACTTTGATTTCAGTAATTGTATTCATTTTTCACAAATATTTCAGTATTTTTGGTGGACACAATTTGTTAAAATTTACTTTAGAAATTTTGACAAAAGGTCATTATTCATTTTTTGTTGATTTCTCTTTTTATACTATTAAGAGATGCCACTGTTATCATTATCACCAATCTTTTTCCCATTTTTTTTTTGAAACATTTAATTTCCGAATTTTTACTAAACTTTCTCACTTTCATTTTATTTTTTCTGTCTTTCTGACAGAATAAAATTTATTATTGTATAAATATTAAATAGAGGAAAATTGAAAAACATTTTTTTTTTTTTACACAAATAAAAATGTGAAAGAAAATTCAATATTTCGCAGTTAATTCACTTTAAAACAACAACAACAAAAATAAGATGTTTCAAACTTTCTATTTTATTTTATTTTTGGCTCGGATATAAATCACTAAAAAATTTGTTACCGCACATCGAAAAATAAAAGGAGGAATCTTTTATTTTTTTTTTTGTTTTTTGCTATTTCATCGTCTAGTATCCCAAAAGTACATCTAAAAGAATTTACTTTCTGTTTTTTTTTTTTTTTTCTTCTTTGCTTCTTTCTCTAAGAAATAAGAAAAAATTTAAATTCGTATAACCATCTTTGTGACATTCATCATCTCAAGGGAAATTTACCCTACAAACACTAGGAAAATAAAAATAAGAAGGTTACGATAATGGAATGAGAATGAAGTTAAATAAAAAGGGATGAAATATTTTACTATAATATTTCTTGTTCTTCTCAACATTCCTCTTTTGTTTTTGAATTGTAAATTCAAAAAATAAAAGCAGATAAATTTAACATTCAAAAATCGTAGTGGTCACATTTACAGTTCATCGATTTTTTTTTTTGTATTTTTTCCTATTTATTTCAATATATTTTCATCCCTCAATGACATTTTTAAGATTGAAATTCCATGAATTTATTATAGAATGCAAGTTTGTCAAAAGACTTTTATAAGAGGAAAATCAGTTTATTATTTTATTGATGTTTAGTAACTTCCCTATAAAACTTTGTGTATTCCAACCACATGTATAACCCTTACATTAAATTCTATTTAATTATTGAATATTATTTTCTTCATCTACATATTTTATTTAGATCAGTTGATTCCACACAAGAATTTCGATACATTGGGTTCAAATTAATTACAGTCAATTAGGAAAATTGTGATTTTCAGTAAAAAAAAAAATTCCATTCTATAAAAATCTCAGAAATTACATTATAAAACTCATTCTTTATATAAAAGATTTTCTTTCGCTGTTCTTCCTTAAATATTTGTAAAAGAAAATATATAAAATAAACAAAATTATAAAAAATGTTCTTAGATTAAATATCCATCAAAAATTCGCGTGAAAGAAAAAAAAAACGCACACAAATACAAACGACATCAAATATAATTTTTTCCGTCAGAATTTTAAATTCCTTCCATTATTCATCTATTTTTTTTTTTTTTATATCAGAAATTCGATAATATTTTGTTCATTTCAAATACATTTTCACTTTTTTTTCTCTCTCTCTCCTCTCTTTATTTTTTCGGGATCAGAAAACAAATTACATTTGTGTTTCCAACAATATTAGATAAAGTATTTTAGAATTGTATGAAGAAAAGAAAAATATAAAATAAAATAAAATGACACAAGAAATATTTCTTATATAAAAAAGTTGGTACGTGTAAAATGAACGCAACAAAAACGCAAAAAAAAAGAACAAAATATCATATCTAGAAATATGGTTAGATAGAAGAAACACGAGCTATAAATTTAGAAGAAGAAAAAAAATGTGTGTAGATTGGGGATAAATATAAATTGACGAGAGGGGTGAGAAGGATATAGGAATCATCACACATGTGATTCAGAATCAGAATTACAGCATACTTTTTCTGTTCTTTTTTTTTCGATACTTTTCAATATAATAACATGAAAAAAGATAGACCGAAATAGAGTAAGGGAAAAAGATGAAGAATACAAAATATATAAGAAAAGATTGTAAAATTTGTAAGATATGACGTCATTTGAACCAAAAAATTACCGATGTGGAATAAATGAGATCGATGTTATATGTAGTATGTACCTATTTCTGTGTACATAACACACACATATATAGATACACCCACACAAATTCATATCCTAATACTATCTGGAATATACAGAGAATTTTTTTTTTTGTTAAAGTGTTTTTTTTTTGCCAGAATAGGAAATGGAAGGAAATTTTTTTATATATTTGAAGTACCGATTGCTTATATATGAATGTTCTGCGCTTTGATTTTACAAAATAAAAATTGTAAAATGAAAAAATATTTCAATTGATCGAAATTGGGCTATTGTAAAGGAAGCGAGGAAGGCGGGTCAAGAGTATTTTGGAATATCCAAAGTCGTATATAAAATCCTTCCACAAATCTACTTTGTTGAATTTTTTCTTTGTTGTTAATGAAAAGTTTCATTATAAATAAGTAAAATGCAACGATTTCTAAAATAAGCGATTTTATTTGAGTTTTTTCTACGCTATTGAATTATCCTTAAAATTCAAATAAATTGAAATTTTCTGATGCACCCGTTTATTTCTTGTCTATTAATATAATTTCATTAAGTCTAATCAAAAAGTAACTTTTATTCTTAAATAAATGAACAAGTAGAAAAAAATTATAATTCTTATTAGGGAGTATAAATCTGATATTTACGAATATAAATGATGACAAATGTTTAACCCTCTCTGACCCAATCCCTATATTTTCTTTCATCTTATGAATGCAATTTAAAAAAGACGAAAGTAAAAAATACTCCATATAAATATAAAAAAATTTGGAACTACAATTGTGTCTCTCCCTTTGAATCTAATCACTTTAATTGGAATATTTAATCTAATCTAAATAAAATGACTTAAGTTTAATCTAGACAAATGTCTGTCATTATTATATCTTTTCAAAAATAAAATACATTTACAGACAGACTCACATTTGTAGCATAAAAATCTTTCTAATTCTTAACACCATACATCATGAATATAGATAAATGCATGCAGGGGTCGATATCGATGATATTTCCTAATAAATTCTTTTTACCTTCTGAACAAAAACAACAACAAATTCTACTAAAATTCTTTCTATTTTTCTTTGCATATAAAACGCATATCAAATGTAAGCTAAACTATTGTAACTGTAACAACAACAAACAAAATGGAGAAGAAGTCATTCCCCTAAATTTTATATTTATAAATAATAATAAGTTACATTCTCTAGCTTCTACTAAATCCAAAACCTCCCCCCCCATTACTTATTTCTAAAAGTAGAGGTAGTAGTAGTAGTATCTCACACTTTCTCTCTTATGCATTATTATTTCACGTTGCGTCACCCCCTCCCATACAAAATAATATTGTTGCTGGTTTTCCTATATAAATATTATATAACAAGAAGAAGAAGAAGAAGAAAAAGGGACGAGTAAAAGGAGAAGTTAAAAAAAAAGTAATTTTCCAGACTGCAACTTCTCAATGAAAGCAAAAAAAAAAAGGAGGAAAAAACAAAATGAAAATACCAAACTCAACTCTTAAAAATATTCAGTTAAAGAAAAAAAAAAGTGTATTAAAAAGATAAATGCATTGAGACTAGAATAGGGGAAAAAGAAAAAAGAAAAATCGTGACATTTCATTTTAAGTTTAATTTTTCAAAATTAAAATATATTTTTTTCTAAAGTTCCTTAAAAGTCAATTTTAAAAGAGTGAATAAAAGGTAAGGGTGAAGAAGGAAAATGCTAATAATTAATTATCATGATCTAAAATGGAGTCTATGATGATTAGTAAACGTGCAGTAATTTTCTACTATTAATTATTTATCTAACGTTGACACTTTGTATACATCATTTACATGTTGTCTTGAATTTCTAATTTTTGTTTGTAATTTTTGGAATCTTTTTGAACGATAATTACACAATATCAGAATTTTATGTAACAATATAGATTGCAATTTAGATTAAAAACAAAAACAAAAACAAAAAACAAAAACAAACTAACAGTAAAAGTCTTTAAAGTTTAACCTATCAATTAGTATAACTTTTTAACATTAAAATCAATTTCGTTTGTTATATATAAAAAGACATTATGCATTACTTTATTCATCTCAGACTAGAACGATTAATTATAATTAAAAAAAAAAAAAAATCATCTCAAACTTTTATGTCTAATTGTGTATAATGTCTGACCCTTTACTGAACATGGCTTGCTGACCGTGACATGATTGAATTTATATAAAATATTTCAGAATTACTTAACAACGCATCACAATTTTATGTAAACCCATGTTGTTGTTGGCTCATAAAAAGTCACAAATCACATTACTCAATTGTTGTATAAAAATCTACCTTCACACACACACACACACTCACACGCACATAGAACAACAACAATAATACTGAAACATACTGAAACATATTATAGAAAAGTAAACTGACTACACCAAACAATTTAAATTACTTAACTTTTTAAAATAAAACAAAAAAGAAGCAGAGTTGAATCGTCTCAGGTTTTTTTTTTATATCTTTTTTTATATTAAAGAAAATAATAAACAAATGTTGTTTTATAGAAATATAAAAACAAACCTCATGGGAACTTTTTCCGGACTTGTTTTGTTGAATTCAGGAAAAATCTATTATTTGTAGTGTGAAAGAAAGAGACAGTGATAGAGATAGTGAGAAAGGGAAAAAGTACCTAGATTTCCTTAAATTAGGAAAAATAGTTGAAAAGAAAAAAAAAAAAAAAGTAAGCATGAAACATGAGAAAGGTAAAAAGTGCATTTAAATAGAGTAGGTACATAAATTTCTGAAAATAAAGTTGTATCAAAAGTTCAACAAGAAACAAATAATATAAAAAGTTTTAAGTTAAATATTGTTGTTGTATTCAACAGCAGAACGAAAAAAAAATAAAATAAATAAATAAACATAGAAAATCAATTAGTTTTGGTAATATATGAATTTATTTGGATATTTAACATAATAATTAAATCTTTGTATTTAAATAATAAGAAGAAAGCTTAAAAATTAATAATTCATATTTCTTATTTAACCTTAATTTACTTTTGCATGCGGAAAAAAAAAAAATCACAATCACCAAAGTTAGTGAGTCTCAGTCCTTTAGATTAATTACCTTTTCTTTTAAACTAATAATAATTGGATTCACGCTGTTTTCCGCGTAAAAAAAACAACAACTAATACAAAATTAGTTTACTCATTAAATAATAACACAAGACGCAAATTAAGAAGAAGAAGAAAAAAAAAACACTATAGAAAATATTGCATGTCGGCTTATTTTAATTTTTAAAATTATTTAACAAAAAAAAGAAGTCAGGTATTTCTCTCTGTCTAACGCAATGTATGTGTTTCTGTAAAAAAAAAAAAAAAAGATGTACGTTATTTTATGTGCGGTTTTTAACAATCCATCAATAGTTGATTTTTATCCATTTCATTTCATAATACACAAAACACTTCAGACAAAAAAAAAACACAAACACACACACACACACACAAACTTTTATTTGAGGATTTTTCTTTCAACGTATAATATCTCATGGGACATAGGAAAAAAGGGAAAAAGTCTATACTATATAAATGCATGTGTCTTTCCTATTTATATAAATTTGTTTTGGGGGGGAAAACAATTTTTTTTTTTTTGGTTATGTGCAAAAGAGCTTTTGATTATGATTTTTGTATTTCAATATTTATTTGCCCTTTCGCATATATAGATTTATAAATAAACCATTCAAGATCAAGACATTCAAGTATAACTATAAAGAGAATCTATATGATCGAATTTTAATTATGATTAAATATTTGTTTATATGATTTAGAAACAAATAAAATAAGGCTATATTCTGGGTTAAATATTCGAATTTTTTTTTGGGACATCTGCTTTACTATGGTTTCTTTATATTCAATATAATGAACAGAAAAAAATGAAATTACATTTTTTTTGATCATATTCCATATAGATTTATATTGTTTACAGATTAGATTCCAATTTCCCTCTGATTGGCCACCAAAAGTAAATATTCAAAAAATTACAGATCATGAATTATGATGGAGTTCGTTTGGATGTTCTATTTTTTCTATTTTTTGACATTGGCCGGATCCAAAACGTGATAAATGGTGTTTGAACAAATCAACTTTTTTCTCCCCTTTTTTTTTTTTTTAGATATTCAAAAAAATATATATACATATTTAGGGAAGAACGTAAAGGATGATTGAAAACAATAATAAAGTATCACAGGATATATATGTATGTATTTTATATCCTTATCGAAAATGATGTCCGATTTAATCTTAATATATATCAATCATTGAAAATAGTTTCATCCATATAATATTCTTTTTATATATATATATGTAAGTACAACCACTCCACTCACTTTAAATTACTTCTCATATACTTCTATTGTACTATCTAAACTTTATACTTGATGTGCCTCTCAACTCAATAGAAAAATTCAATAAATCATCTTTTTTCGTTTTGCCTTTTTTTGTCTTCATATGTTTCATAGAGTGCATTTTTTTTTTTCCTTATTTATTTTTTCCATTTAATTCCCAATAAACATAAAACAGTTTTTTTTTTTTTTCATTGCGTAAAAAAGCAACAATTTTTTTTTTTAGTTTTTCTTCTCGTTTTTTTTTTTTTAATCTACATCGTGAGTTACCGTAATTAAATACACTGAAACTGAATAAATAATACCAAAAAAAAAAAATTACACCACATTCTCAAAAATTAACGTTAAGTCAGTTATTTCATTTTTTTTTTTTTTTTTTGGATCAGCTAAACTTCAAATAAAATAACTACATACACACACAAGCAGACACACATATGAACCAATGTACAGATGAACCAATGAACCAAAATACCAAAAAAATTTCTTTCACTTTTTATCTTCTCATTATTCAATTTGGTCACCATTTTTATTTTTATTTTTCACTTTAAACTTTTTATTGTTGTTGTTGTTGTTGTTGTTGTTGTTGTTGTTGTTGTTGTTGTTGTTGTTGTTGTTACTGCTATTGTTGTTGTTGTTGTTTAATATTATCCATCATATCTTCTCATATAGCAAGTAAATGGATATTATTAAGAAGAAGCCAAGGTTGAATATTATTTAATAAAAAACTAGATCATAAATATGAATTCATATTACTTAACTGAATTGAAGAAGAAATAAATATAAAAAAAAATAAAAAATTTTATTAAAGTTACAAAGAAGAAAAAAAATCTTTAAACGTGCATCTTTCATATTCTTCAAATCTTCAATTCTGTCCATTCCACACAAAACAAATGACTTATGATTTAGATACATTTTTTTTTGTTGTTGTTGTTGTTATTTTGTTTTAAAGGTCAAATCTGAGAGACTTTATTTTAATACAATTTCTTATTATTATTGTTGTTATAAATTTTTATTTCTGTTTTTTTTTTTTTTTAAAATCAGAAATTTTTTTTGAAAGTGAATTTAATTTAGAGAAATATTTTTATTTTATTTTTATAATCAAATAAAGAATGTTTTAGGTGAATGTCTTTGATCAACATTATTCGTCTCACTACAAATATATATAAATTGAAATAATGGGATTATTGTTTAATTATAGAAAATGCGTACAAGACAGAAAGAAATAAAATGTTAAGTGAGTTGTTTCCACAGATATAACTAAACACTAATTTACATATTAAAAATTATTATGTCACAATTATTTATAATATTTTGACTAATAAATTAATCCCTTATTTATTCCTTACATCATAATTTTCATTTATAAACTTTAACTGGACCTCCCTCTGATGATTAGGACATTCACATAAGTCACTCACGCATGCGCAATTAAACACAAAATATAATCAATCTAAATATAAATGTAAAACAAAAAAGATAATTAAAATTTTATGTAAATTAAAAACATTCACCAAAGAAACAAAAACAAAAAGAAGAAGATTATATTATTTAACTTCAGTATTTTTTTTTTTTTTGCTTTTAAAGAAAGATTATTTGTAATTTAGAGCGAATCGAATTTTTTTAATTAATAAAAAAAAAAAGTGGAACACACCTTAGACATTAGTTGAACAACGAAAATTCGACCTTTTAAGGCCGAAATTTCATTTCGTTAAATAAAATTAATAATCGCTATATTTTGCACAGTACATTATTTTTTGCGCCTTCCTGGATTACGTAAAATTTGTGAAAAGAAAAAATCAAATCAAAAAAAAAAAAAAATAAGAAATAAAAAAAAAATAATCTATACGAGAAAGTTTAAAAAATAATTTTGAAATCCTAAAAGTAAAATTTAAACGATTTATTTTATTTCTTTCAGTAAAGATGAATGAAGTGAAAAAGACTGAAAATGCTTAAAAAAAAAAAAAAAAAAACAAAATGGAAAAACGGACAAAAATTTAGCCTCCGGCGTTATCAACTCTACAGAATTTTTTCTTTTACTGCGTACGTTCGTAAATTCTTGTGTATGTGCGATATAATAATCGTAACCCAAACAGAGCAGAGCTGAGAGAAAAAAAAAATATATATAAATATTTGGAACATAAAAAAAAAACCAAAAAGTTATATCGGATCACGAAAGACTAAAAACTCACTTTTTCGATATATTATCTTCAAACCCTATAAAAGTTGACTCAATTTTTCTTTATAGATATTTTTTCTCTCTCTCTCTCTTCACTTGATTTCTTCTTTGTAAATATTTTTTTTTTTTAACAAAAAAAAAAAATATTATTTTATATTTATTTTTTTTTTGTTAAATAATGAAAATTTACAACTGTATTATTCCTCAATTCAAATAGAAGAAGAAAAAAAAACACAACAACAACAACACAAAAATAAGAATCTTTCCTTATTTTTTTTCTTCCTTTTTATAGCACAATTTTATAGTTATTATATAAATTCAAAACCAATTCCTGGAGAATATTCAAATGTTAGCGTTGAAATAATAATAAGACCCTATAAAAAAGGAAAGGAAAGAAAGAAAGAAAGAAAGAAAGAAGGAAATACAAATTCAATACAAAAGAAGAACAGAGGAAAGAAGTTTTTTATATACAAAGAAAAATCTCTTCAAATGTTATAAAGGTTGAATTCACCGCATTCACATCCCGCAGAATAATAAAATCAATATTTTCCTTTTTTTTTTCTTTTTCTTTTTCTTTTTAGTTTTTTTTTTTTTTTTATTATATTCTAAGAGACATTATAAAACACAGATAGAACACGTAGTCTTATGATTGTGTATAAATCCAAAGCAATTCCTCTTCATTATAAACGAAATAAGAAGATGAAGAAAAAAAAAAGACGAAATCAAATCAAACGTGAGATGAATAACATTGTCGATTTATTATAAATAAATGAAGTGATTTTTTTTTTGTTTTTTCTTTCCTTGTGTAAAAATTCTATAAAAAAAATAAAATAATAATAATATTTTTTTAGCTGTTAATTAGACAAAAACGAAAAACATTAAGTTCTATCCTTCAAATGTCGAACATTCTTGAATCGACATAATAGACCAACAATTGTCCTTGTCTGTCGAATTCTACTTTTTTTTTCTTTAAACAAAAAATTTAAATTATCTAATATTGTCTAACGAGATGAGATGAGTTTGTCAGATTTTTCCATTTATATTCATTTCTAAATAAATCTTTACCTAACTTTAATTTACATAATTTACAGTCGATAATGAATGAAGTCATATGTTTTTTAAGCCATTCTACAAAATGTGTTCTTCCCTATATGATGCCCTTGTTTATAAGAAACTAACTAAACGAATATGGTACAACCATATGCTGAAGACAATAAAATAAAATTATCATTCTATATTGAAGTAAATTTAAATAAATAAGGGATTTTACATTGATGTCTGACCACATTGAAAAGGATGACAATTTTTTATGCTCAATTAAGCGATCAATACAAAAAAAAAATTCTCTATTTCATTACTGCCACGTATAAAAAAAAAAAATAAAAAACAGACAGTGTAGAACGGATTTAAAATAAAGTCTCTAAAATAAAACCAATTTAACTATAATTTATAAATTCTCTTTGTAACCAACTAATACAAAAGATATATTAAAACACAGATCAATTTTCAAATACAATTGATTAAAAAAATAATTTAAATTAAAATCTTTTGTTGTCTCTCATAATATTTTATAAAATATTGTGCATTTAACTTTGTGTGGTTTTCTTCTTGTCTTTTAGAAAACCTCTACCTATCTATACATATTTACATACAATACATAATATATATAACGCTTAAACATAATATATAATAAATAACATTTTATATGCGTCGACTTGTTAATCATCATCATCATCAACATCATCATCATGAAAAATAATAACAACAACAATATATGCAATAATATTATACAGAAAATCATAGAGAACGATTTATCTTTGTCATAAAAAGCCTTACCGTTTAATTTGGCTAAAATGTTATAAAACAGTTGTTAGTCCCTTTATATACATTTTAAAATAATACAAAATATATGTATATACATTTATATATATTTAGGAATATCATATACGAGATATATATGTATCTATATATACCTTCAACCTTCTAACAAAAAAAAAAAAAAAAAACAGAAAGGAGGAAAGAAAATTCTATGATGTTTCTGAGAAAATGCAAATAAGTTTAGAAAACATTAACTAAAGAAAATGTGGGTGTAACAATAAACGAAGTTTCTATTTTTTTCATTTTCATTCTCGTACAAAAAAGAACTTTAAGTTTTTTATTGTTGATGTCAAAAGGGAGAAAATTCTAATTGAAAAATTGTGGAGGGATAATGCCCAAGATTTAATATTAAAAATTTAACCCTCTTTTACTTAACAAATGTTCATCGGTAAAATTATTAAAATGTATTCTATCAGACTCATCATTCAAATCAAATCAAATGTTTTTTATTTGATCTTGTCGATTTGCTTTCTGATAAAAGAATTATCATTCACTAAAGTCTAAAGTAAGAAAACATATTTATTGTTGACGCTTATTGTAGAAAAGAACAAAAAAAAAACAACAACAAATACTTCCCAAAGGGCATAATTATATTTTAAGTCAGGTTTTAAGTTACAATAAAATAAAAATAAAAACAAATTGGTCAAGTAGTTTATTAAACGATTAAACTAAACTCATTTCTAATCTTTCCTCTTTATGTCACAGTTTGATGATGTACACAAAACAACAACAACAAAATATAATCTACGATGACAAATTGTATTAAATTATATCAAAATAATGCTTGCAGATTTTTTTCTATTCTTTCTACTTGTTATTTTTCTTTTTTATTTTTCTTCATCATCATCATTTTTTTTTTCTACTTTATATTTTTCCTATTCATCATCATCTTTCGTCTTATATAATATGAATATTTTTTTTTCTTATAGCCTGCGGTGTTAAATAGACTGTGACACGAAACCATAATAAATACCTTACAATGAAATATAAATATAAAAATGCAATGCACAAAGACTATATGCCTATGAGTGTATAACTAAGAAAACATTCATTCAACAAGAACAACAAAAATAAAAATCAAAATGACGAGAGAAAAAAAAAAAACACTCCTACAAAAATCACCAGTTTTTATATATTCGCATAAATTGTAATTAAGAATTTAGCCTTGAATGATCATTACCATTAGATGGTTTTATTTGATGTGTATTCATATTTCGTAGAAGTAAAAATTTGTATAAGTGCATCCAAAATTGATATTATTATGTCATTATTAAAGTGATCGTGATCTATATTATTAGATATTTTATCTCCCGCTGATTGCGTCATCTTCACGGTAATTAAACCACATTACTTTACTTTCAATTTATTTATTAATATAAAAGTCATCTTAAATTATATTTATAAAAAAAAGAATATATATATCGCGCATTTACTTTATTTAAGACGAACAACTTTTGACCTATTCACTTTTTCTAAATACAAATATGTATGAGTGCCTTTGAGATCATCGAAATTGTGTACTTGTGTCTAGTCAAGACTATTTGTATTTAGAAAAAAAAAAAAATTGCTAACACAAAAGCGAAATACCTTTTATTATATATTTCTTTTTCTTTGACCAAGAAACGTGAACACACACACGCAATAGGCAAAAATGAATAAAGAAAGAGGAATTCGCACTCAATAAACAATGGTAACAAAAAAAATATAACATTCAGTCAATAGATGATTTTATTTTTCCTTTTCATTTTGTTCAGAACAATTGAAATTTTTCTTATTATTATTTATTAAAAGTGAATTTTGTCTCATTTATTTTGTCTTTTGTCAATTTTATTTAAAAACAACAAATAAAACGCAGATATTTAATAATAAGTGAAGAACATAAATGATCTAATGTTTTTAAATTTAAATTCTTTGGATTCGACTATCTATAGGACAGTTGAAAAAAAAAACGACAAGAAAAATTAAAAATAATATCCGCATTCTAAAAATCTTCTGTATTCCAAGGTTTTTTTTTATGACATATTTTTCCAATAAAAGGTTTGAATATTTATGTCAATTTTCATAAAGTACAATAATAATTATAGTAAATTTTCCTTTAATAATTATAATTATAAACTTTTAATTTTTTTCGTTCTCTCTCATTGTTTTTATTAATTGTTTCATATTTAATGAGGCTGTCATTATGTAGATGTAATTCTTCTGTTTTGTTTAACTTTAATTATTAAATAAAGTTTCTTATTCATTTGATGTTATTGTTGTTATTTCTAATTATAGGAAATTATTATTATAATTGTGAGGTTAGCAAATCATATAGATAATCAATAGATGATCGCCCACGGTACTACAAAAAAAAATACTTCTTTAACGAACATGAAAAATCATTGCTACATTTCATATTATTCAAAAATCTCAAGAGAGAAACAACAAAAACAAAAAGAAGTTTTTATCGCGCAAAATTTTACAATTCGCTTTTTAATGATTATACTAGAAATTATTTTTTCTTATAGTAAGTGGCTATAACCCAATATGATCATGCACTGAATTTAACGGATTAAGAAGTATTTCATATTGTTTCGAGTTAAGAAAGAATATAGTAACAATCTAATTTTTTTTTACAATAACAATAATAACAATGGTCAGTGATTACGAATGACATTTCAGGGTATATTTATATTTTAATTTACTTGATGTTTTGATGCTACCTTGACTAAATTAGTCCATACAATTTATAAATAATTTGGACTTGTATACGCTTGTTCATTACACATTATACAAGTGGGCCGTATATTGTCGACAGTTCTCAATCCAAATATATTTATTTTGATAGAATTACACTTTCAGTTTAATTTATATTTATAAAGATTACCATATTTGTTTCTAAAAATAAAATAGTTATTGTTGCTGTCAAAAAATTAATTGCAATTTACTTGAAAATTTTTCATTAATTTTTTTCTTTTTTAATTCAATTTAATTTATTTTATATTTTTGCTTCGTTGACCAAAGAAATAATTGAAATCATGGAAAATTTAAACTGTTTCTAGTTAGAAGGACAAGTGTAAAATGATGAATAATTGTTTAAAGTCAATTATTTATTATCATTACATTTCCTGATTACTTTTATATACAAATTCAAATTAACTAAAAATGGGATTTTATAAATTATGAAAACAAATTTATATAGACGAAGAAAAAAAGTTTTTTTTTTTTCTCAGTGATAAAAATTTAAAAATCTTTTTTCAAATTTATAAAATCTTAATTTTTCAACGTTCAGAAAAACTGCAAATATAAAAGACAATTTTAATTAGATTTAAAAATTTATCTTTTTTAAATAATCTCATTGAATTTATATTTTATTGATTTTCTTCTTAGGAAATTTTCTTCTATATGAAAACATAACAATGGTATTGTATTCTTTATAATTAAAATCAAGGGAAAATAGAACAAAGAAAATGATGATAAAGAGACAGGTGGAAATTCTTACAATGCGCAATTGAAATTCTAAGATATTAGAATATGTAAAAAATCTTTATATTTGAAATAAATTACTTTTGTAGCTTCAGAAAAAGTTAAATAAAAATAAAAGACAAATTTTGTAAATTAGAAACGGAATCAAATAAAATATTTTAATGGCAAATGAGAATAATTTCAATCCAATCAAAAAAATAATCTAAAAGTTTTAATTCACCATGAATCTCGTCTATGAACCATCTATACAGAAGATTAACTTATGAAGTTATTTAAGTAAGTTTACGAGAAATCGTCAATCATCTTATGCTTGTTTTTGTTTTCTTTTATTTTGTACAATAAAATCAAAAAAACAAAAAATTTCTAGAAAAGATTTTCATCTTATAAAAATAAATATTTTCATTATTTGGCAACAAAAATATTGATACTATTAAGTTTTATTATGATTTATTTCTAGATATACAAAAACAATACACTCAATCATTCATTATTAACTTTTGTTTTAATATTATGACAGTAGACTAGAACATTTAAGTTTTGTTTGTTTTTCTCATCAAAAAAAAAAAAATAATACTAAAATATTGAATCAAATTTTCTTTTTCTTTTGTATTTATTGTAAGTAATTTGTATTTGGTTTTACATAAAAATAAAACCTCAATTTGATTACACTTTCAATTATAAATTCAAGTATATTAAGTTTTGATTTATGCTGAGAGACAAACATTATAAAAGCTCACTCACAGTCGAACCGTGTAAAGTAAAATAAAAAATGCAAACAAAAATGAAGAAAACATCGGAGTGAACAAAAATATTGACATTAAATTTTTGTTGTTTTTGTTTTTGTTATTTTTTTCTCAAAATGTGTTTAAAAGATACATAAATAAAAAAATGTGCATGCATAAAATATTCCTTTCCGCACTTAATATTTATGAAGTGTGGACAAAAGGAGGGTTTTTACATTTTAAAGTTTCCGTATATAAAGAGACGGATATATAAATAAGATATAAATATATACGAAAGTCAGGTAAGGTATAAATATCCCTCTTTTACATGTTTTCTTGTCATCAAGAATTGTCTTGTTGAGGACAAAAAAAACACAACTAGACAATCATAACAAAACCACATGATACTGCATAATTTTTTACTTGTTTTACATCAAAGAATAAAATAAAAATTTACATTTCATTACAATAATAATGTTGTTGTTACGTTGCATCAGAAACATAATTGCAACAATAGAAAACCGAGATAGATTTTCATCAAAATAAGAAGAAGAAATATTTCTATATGAGAATATTTTTGTATATGGATAATATAAAATATGCATATATTGCAATTCAACAAAAATAAGATTTGTTCTTTTAAACAAAAAATCAAGAATAACAACAACAAATATCGAAAAAAATATAAACAAAACTTAACAAAAATGTTCTAATGAATGAAAAAGTTTGATACAAGATTTTTGCAACAATTTCTGGGGGAAAAAAAAAATTCGCATAATAACAGAGAAATTGTACAAAAATGAGCTTTCCATTGTTGAGTTTCTCTTGTTCCTATTTTTTCTTTTCTTCAACGTTTTGCAATTAATGGTTTGTCTCATTATTTTTAGTTTCATAGTTAAAATAAAACAAACATAAACTGAACAACAATACAAAATATATGCATTGTAAAACAAAAAGCCATAAGCGATTATAATAGTTGACATACATTTTTTTTTTCTTAGCATATTCTCTTAATATCTGCTCATTAAATACGTTTTTTTTTTTTTTACACCTCAATTATTTTTAGATTTCTGTATTTAAAGTGCAAAATACTTTTAATAAAGTAAAAGATTTTTTACACATGTAAACGAGTGAACAGCAAATGAGTCAAAATATTTCTCTTTTTATAGAAATTTACTTTGATTTAAATTGTTTTTTTTTTGCTTTTATGAGGAAACAAAAAACAACAAACATTTTTTTTTTTTTATAATTTGTAAGCTTTTTGAAGTTGAAACTTGTATTTATTTGAAAAGGTTATCTAAGAGAATAAGGTAATATTTATTTACGTGAAAAACAGAAAGAAGTAAAAAAAAAATGTTCGGATCTCAAAAAACTCTCTCTGTGTCTCAGTTATTTCTTTTTCTTGTGTTTTGTTGTCTTTATTTTTAAATTTATTCTATAAAATAATTTTTTATGATTAATTTAACAATTTCATTTAAATTATTATTTTCGTTTCTAGTTTAATTATATGAATTTCCAACAATGTCATTATAAAATGTAAAATTAGAAAATTAATAATTAATTTGAATATTTATTCTCATGTGAATAGATTTATTAAATTTTTAGCCCCTTTTTTAATTTAAATATTAAAACCATTTAAAAAAAAAATCTAAAATAAAAAATATAAGTGGATAGAGAGAGACAAAAAAAAAATTGTCCCTTAAAATCATTTCATAGAAAAAATAATAGAAAAATTGATCAAAAGATTTCCTTATTTTTTTTTTTCTTTTTTTTTTTGTGTCGTTGTAAATAATTTTCTTACAAAATATTTTATTAAAATATAAACTGCTAACAGAAAATGAACAAACAACGGGAAAGGGTAGTATAAAAATTGAAACTAAGACAGGCTAACATATTTTTACTATTCTCAAGTTTTTTTCACCATTCACAGGTAGGTAGGGGTATTAGGTAGGTACTAGGTAGGTTAGCTTTCAAACGTTTTCAAAGCACTCACCTGTTTTTTATTGTGTAGATTTTATATATATGTGTGTGTATATATATTGTTGTTGGTAATTTAGTTATATTATTGTTGTTGGTAATTTGTTGTTTTTTTTTTTTATTTCTCTTGTTATTGTTGTATATAATCAGGTCATATAAATATAACACCAACGTTATTATGAACTATAATATGTCACTACATGTATATAAATTTAACTTAATATTAAAATTGTTATGTACATTTGTATGTAAATATATATATTAAGGAAAATTATGAGTCATATTTAAATACCAATAAAAACAAAAGGAAAAACAAAAACAAAAACAAATTAGAAAGAAGAAAAATAATAAATACAATTTTCTTTCACTTTTTGATATGAATTTTTTTTTTATTTTTTTTTTTATTTTCACTTTTATTTTATTTTTGATCAATTTTATTATATAATAATTTTTTAAGTGTTTCTAATTTTTTCAACTTATGTTTTTGATCTTTTTGTTTTGATTTTATAGATTTAAATTTAATGATAAAAAGAACTTTTATTTTTTTATTTTTTTTTTTACTTTGATTTGAAACACATACACACACACACGCACATACACAAAGACACAAAAATTTACAATATTTTTAAGTGAAATGTCATAAAAAGTAATTTCTATTTTCAATATTTAAATTTAGATGATGATGATGATGATGATGATGATGGTGAAAAACCAATAATTTATAGAATGTCCTTTTACTTTTTATTTTATGAAATAATTCAAATATTTTTATAGAAAATAAATTAAGTTCTTCCTTTTTATAATCATTATTTTAAAAAATCTTCACACATACAAAAAAAAATATAGAATCTTTAATAAAAATGAAATGTTTTCACATTTTTTTTTTCTCCTCTGATTTTCTTTTCTTTCTCTGCAATCCGACCATTTATTTGTAAGGTTTGCCAAATACTGCGAATACACAATGATGAAAATATATGATGTCATAGTGAACTAAAAATTTTCTCTCTCTGAAAATGTAATTGTGTGTACGTATTGTATATGTTTGTGTAAAATTGTATTGTGATATAACCACCCTTAAAAATACAAAAACACTTTTGACGAGTTGAAATTTTCCTTGCTTTGGAAACAAAAAAAAAGGAAAAAAAAAAAACAGAGAAAACAATGAAAATTCATAGAGCCAGATTTTTTTTTGCACCGGAATATATTCATATAAACATGTATTTGTTTGTTTGTGTTTGTAATTTTCTTCTCTTTCTCTTTCATTATTTTACTCTCTTGTTTAGAGGAAAATTGAAAAACAACTGAGAATATTTCTAAAATGACGTCATTTTTAACCAATCATATTGTTTAGATTTTGAAAATTTTATTTGAATTGCACATGCGCAATATTACAGAATGATTTTTGTAGAACAGAAAAAAAAAAAAAAGGAAAATCATTTTCATTGTAGAATTTTTGTTGGTATGTATTTGATATGGTATATTTTCCATACTTAGTGAGAAACGATCGATGGAGATGCCATGGGAAAATGTATAAATAGATAAATTTATATACATATATAAATACGAATATACACAAACATAAATATTGAATACATATACACACCAATAAACATTTGAAATTCTAATACATGTATACATAGGAAACCCATGGAATATGACTCACAGCAGAAATTTTCATGTTTCGTATAAATATACAATATAGTAAAAAAATTATATGTTTGTAGCAAAAAAAAAGAAAACAAAAAAACAGAGAAGAGACGAAAAGAGAAAAACGGGGTAAAAAAGGAATCGGCAATGACGTACATACAAAAATATAAGTGACAACTCACTCACAAGCGCTTTTCGTTTTACTTGTGTTTTATTTTCTTTTTTTTTTCTTTTTTTGTCATTTAAATTAAATATTTCTTTAAAAAAAAAAAATATAAATTAAAGACATGTTTCTATTTTGACAGAAATTTTTAAGCCATTTGTCGGAATAGTTTACATACAGATTATGGAAAATTTTGATGACAAAAATTCTTTGACCTTCTCTCGTGCACAAATTTTATTGTGTTAAAATATCACTACATTTGGGAATTTTTAATGATTCTTCTGCATTAATTAATAAATAATTAATGTATCTCAACTTTATAGAACAAATAAAATACAATCAGGTATTGAGGTTTTGTCTAAACCACAGTGACATGACGTGTAACATGTCCGTCCCGATGGAATTGTTATGTGGATTTGTGGGAATTTTTTTAATATGTTTTTTTTTTTTTTTTGTATTTTGTGTATTTGGGGACATTTATTTTTACCTCATTATACTTCTTTTGTTTCACATGTGTACATACATTATTTCTATAAATTTATAATTTCTGCTTTGGTTCAAACATTTTCAACAAAATTGTATATAATGAGCTTTTATCTCATCTTCTATGTTTTGGTTTTGTTAGGGCCAAAAAAAAAAAAAAGCTCTCCAGAGTACAAATATCAAAAGTTTAATATTTTAAATTGTATTTTTGGTTGTCATTATTTTATATAATATAAAATGAACACATAAACTAGATAATTAACGTAATAATTGTGATTTAATTTTTATATTATTTCAATTAATCTTCACTGTACAAAAATTTTTAATTATATATTAATTATGACAAGACAAGGTCATGGTTTTTACTTTTAATTTTTCATATGTGTGTTATATGTTTCTTCTGTTGCATACCAACTTTCAAATTTAATTTTGTTTTTTTTTTTTTCTTTAAAAAAATAGAAACATAAACATCAATATTTAACCTCAGTGAGAAAAAAAAAAAAATAAAACGTAGTAAAAGAAATAAATTGGCGTTTTATGAAAAAAAAAAAAAAATACAAAGCGAAAAATTGAAAAACATCAAAAAGGAAGTGTTCATTTTATATTTTCTGATTAATGTGATTTGATAATCAATAAATAACTATTATAGTTATTGTCTAATATTTTTTTTTTTTCAGCTGAAACTAATAAAAAGATCATTAGACAGAAGTTTAACAAATTATTTGTCTTTTGTTAACAGAAAAAAAAAATGTTTAAAGAATTGAATTGTTTGTCCAGTATTTGATTTTTTTCTTATTTTGCTCAAATGATTTAATCAAAATAATTCATTAGAATAATTATTCTAACAATTCTAACCACTTAAATTAGAACCGGTTTTCTAATTTTATATAAAATGAGTATGATTAATAATTGAACCGGAACCTGAATGTCAAAACAATTGAATCCGTATATGATGGAAATTCCTATATAGAGGATATAAATAAAAAATGTGGTTAAAAAAAGAAGTAGAAGAGTAGAAGAGTAATAGAAGAATGAGAAGAGATTGTCAGATTAAAAGAAGAAAATGATCACACAATGAAGTTGAATAATCTTGATTCATATGACAATAAATTATTTTATTTTCTTTTCATATACACGAATTATAATTAATTGCAGACTTTCTGTCTGAATTCTAGTCTAGAAAATATAAAGAATATCATAACTGTGTATGTATATAATAAACTTTCTTATTTTCTTTCTCTATAAAACAATAATAATCAAATCTATGTTTTACCATAAAAACAAAAAAAAGAAAACTTTTTCTTCAATACAATTTGTTCAATTTGACGTTCGTTGACATTTGTTCCGATTGTCTTCTTCTTTCCTTTTTTTTTTATATATTTGTTGTCCTTTTTATTCTTTTCTATTTAACTATTTCTCATATATATTTTCTGTATTTTAGAGGAGTTTCTTTTTATTTAAAAGAAAGCAAATTGCAATTTCTTTATTTATATTTTGTTATTTCTTTTATATTGTTACAAAATGATAAATGAACTAACTATACTGATAAAGACATTTAACTTTACTGGATCCTAGCTGCTAACAGTAACAAAGTGAATGTATAAAAAAAGAAATACGAAGGGAACTTCATGATTCTCTGTTGAAGTTGAAGTTGAAACGAGTGTACGAATTCTGTACGGGTGTAACTATGGGAATTGGGGGAATTGGGGGATTATTATATAAAATAAGAAAGGGATTGGGTTAAAAAAACATTACTTTCAGTGTTGATGTGTCTGTGCGTGTCTCTATGCCTGTTTGTATACTTTTATTTTTATCCCAGACAAAAATATTAACTGAAGTGTATGTGGTTGCAGGTGGCAACCCTTTAAGTAAGTAATAAAAAAAAATTAAGAGAAAAAGAATGGAAAGAGTTCAAAATTATTACTTTATATAGTGAAGTTGTTTGATGATGAAAATTGATTAATTACAAAAATGCTAAAAGTCATTTTACTTCCACATTACTCAATCCTATACATACAGTTTATCACCTAACCCCCCTTTTTATTATAACATATGTCCTTCTGTCAAAACTAATTTTCTAAATCCTTTAGTTTTGTATTATTATTATAATATAATATTTCAATGTTTACATAAGCATTTCTGTGTGTATTTGAGTCTATGTGAATGTGTGTGCATGAGTGTTTGTTAATATTAACCCCTTTCCGAGCCCCTTAGCCATAACAAAAAAAAATATAACTGTATGTATGAATGTATATACACGTCAACGTTAATCTTTATATAACAAAAATATCCTGTTTTAGGATGAAGATGAGAGAAAAAATAACAAATTTTTTTTTTTAAGTGTGCTTTGGCTGTTGCTGTTATACTCGAATCATTTTTTTGTGTTTAAAATATTTGATTTTAAAATATTATTATTACAAACACACAAACACAAACACACATACATACATATATATACAAACACAACACTCAGAGGAAACTTTATGAAACGATCTGAAAATGTAAATACAAACAAAAATTTTGATTAAGCGATTAATATATCTAATTTTTTCTTTTTTACAAAAAAGGGGAGTGATGATGCCCTTGTTACAATATTATTATTATTATTATTATTATTATGATTATTATTACACAGTGCAAGTAATTTCAGTTTATTTAAACAATTATTAGTAAACCAATAAAAATCGTAAAAGATTTTAAAATAAAGATTAAGATTTTCTTCACAAATCAAATAGAAAAGAATTTGAAATTTAAAAACTTGACCAAAACATTTAAGAATTTATTACCTAAGGTTTTTGTCTTGTAAAAATTTTAGTTTGCTTTTTTCTTTAAAATCAATATTGTATAGTATAAAAGTGTCATTCATTCTCACCTGTCATATATTTTTATACCTTTTTAAGAAAAGAAAAAAAAAACCTACATGACATATAAAAAAAAGATGGGAAAATAGAAAGAAAAACCGGACAAAAAAAAAATGTTCAACTAAAATAGATAGATTGTGTTTAGTCACAATTTAATATACAAGATAAAATAAACTTTAATATACAAGATAAACTAATAAAACAACAGAGCGTCTTGTCATTTTCTTTTTTTTTATATATACGAATATATGTATGTATGTATTGTATGTGTGTATATAACAAGTGTGTCGATTAGTTTTTTAGACATTAAATTCTTACATAACATATTGTTTATATAGGGAATCGATTACCAATAAAGTTCAATATAGATTTATTGTATAAGAAATTGAAAAAAAAAAAACAAAATCTGTATCGTGTAATTTATATACATTAAAAAGCGTTTATAAATAGAACATATATAATATCCTGACACAATTGTATATGGTCAAATATATAAAGATATTCAATTAAAGTATAAATTTAATTTATATAAATGTAACAGAAATTTTTGTCGACAAAATTGGTTTTAATTAAAAACAGAAATTAAATTTAAATATTTAAAATAGGATTTTTCACAAAAAAAAAAGAAACATAATGCGGTAAATAGGGATGATCACATTTGATGGTATTCCCAAATTAAATTGGTTCATATTTTTGATTCATGTCCAAAATTTAAGAATATTAATTATTTAGTTGGATAATCAATTTCGGAAAATGTTTAACCAAAAGGATATACTCCCAACAGGCTTTATAAGTCATAATATCAAAATTTATACAAAATCCAGTCCGTCTCAATCTTAATTGTTATAAATGTGACAGAAGAGATTTTTTTTTGCAAGCGCAGCAGCGACAAAAAAAACTTTCCTCATTTTTCTTCTTTTTTTTTTTTATCTTCTATCTAAATTTTCTCATTCCCCATTTTCATTTTCTTCTACAGAAAAAAAAAACTATCATAAAACAAACAAAAAGGGACGATAAAGAGGCGTCAGAATTTCCTTAAGTTTATATAATATATTGCCACTAGATTTCCATTCCAGCCTTACTTTTTCATCATCATTTTCTTCATCTTCTTAATCAGACGCAAAATATTTCGGTTTTTTTGGGTAAAACACAAATATCAGTTTTTTTTTTTACTTTGTTTCTTTTGTTCGCACAATAACTCAATAAATCACAAAACGTACAAAAAAAATATATATATTAATTATAAAATGAACGACGATCCTTAACAGATTTTATTTCGATTATTATGAGACAAAATGGACGAAGGGTTTTAATTTCATTAATTAAACTAAAAATAGTATCACGCGTAATTATCAGGAAGATTGACGTTTGTTGTCATTTTTGAACGTCGGTTTGAAATTCGTCCTAAGAGAATTGAATTCAGTTTTTTTTTTTTTGCTTTTGTTAATTAAATGAAGAGAAACAAGAATGAAATGAGACCATTTTTGTTGGTTGTTTGCTGTATTAACCCACCTACATTACAAAGTTATAAAAACACAAGAAAAAAATATTATAATTATCGCTCGCATGAAGGTTGAATTATAAACCAAATCGACCAATTCCAACCAACCAACCCATCATATAAACATTTTCAGTACAATGTTTTGTTATTGTTTTTTTTTTTTTTGTTTTGTAGGTGGAAATACAAGAACAAAACACCATGGACAACGTAGAACCTTAAATGGTTGACTTTCGTGACATCATAAAAAACGAAATATTATTCTTACAAAACAGTTTCTTTTTCTTTTTTTGTTCGATTGTTTTTGTTTGTATATCTTATATTTTTTCTTGTTAAATTTGTTTGCAGGCACATCTTCTTCTTCTTCACAAAATATATCCATGATTATAATAAATTTACGTGACCATCAAATTCTTCTATGATGCGGCGAATACGTATAAAAATGGGAGAAACTTATAAATTTACAATAAAAAAAAAAGCACGCACACACACACATACACACAAAATAAATTTTAGGTGAACTTGTAAATTGTTAAATGTAATTCGGAGTAGAATTGAACCTTCAAAAGGTGACCATATCTTTTTTGAAACATGCGATGATTGTTCATTTTGCATAAAAGGTAAAAAATACATTAAAGGTAAAAATTGTATAGAAAATATCTATACTTGTTCTTGCCATTAAAACTTTGAACAAATATTTTCTATTTTCTAACATCAACAAAAAAAATATTAACAATTGACAGTCAACAGTTAATTTAATGATTAATAGATGTTTTACTGTCCGTCCCAGACCAAAGTTTATAAATACATTTCATTTTTTCTTAACATTCAGTTAAATAATAATGCGATAGATCAAATTCTATTTTTTAATTTAGTAAAAAATTATTGGATTATTCCGCAATCCGGGAGCTATAAATATAGTTTTTTTTTTTCTTTATTTCAATGTCAATAAAATTATAGTTTTACCATAGATAATATAAAAGAAAAATTGAAAATCAATTACAAAATAAATGGACATGGATGAACGATGAACCATCTATGTACAAATTCATAAATCATCTCCATTTATAATATTATATTATTTAGTTTTGTATAAATACAATTAAACTATTTATGCATATCAATTTTATAGATCGGAGGTCATAAATTTTTTTAATGTTTTTTTTTTATGTAACATTAAATAATAGTGAATAATAATCGATTGTTTGACACTGATTTTCTAATAGTCATCATCATATTTACATTAATATATAAATTCTATGTAGTTACAAAAATTATATAATTACAATTTTGTAAAGGTACCTATCATTACTACTTGCCTGTATATATTTATTAGTATTTATTTATTTATGTAACTCAATTAGCTGACTTTTAACTTATACGAAAAAAAAAAAAAAACAAAAACTTTATTTGACTTTTAACTTTACCTTTAAACTACTTATAAAAAAAAAAAATTAAGGCAAGACAAAAAAAGAACAACAAGAAATATTTAGTCAGATCGGAAATAATATTTAATTGAAGATGAATAGAAAAAAAAAATTAAAGGTTTATTCATCAGTCATCATCAAGTCAGCCAACTGCAAGGTGTCAGTCATGTTTTTTTTTTTTTTTTTTTGTTGTGTTTGTGTAAATTGATCGTTTTTCTTTATTTTGTATTATTTAACAACAAAATAAAAACAAAAAGAAGAAAACAAATAATGCGGTTCAGTGGTTCATATGCGGGTTCAGGTTAAAACAAATTAAAGATCAAGAACAAAAATGTACAAATTCTATATGTTCATTTTGATGATTTGACGACAGTTGAACCAAACTTGAACCCCTTTTTGCATCAAAAAAAAAAAAGAAAAAAAAACAAACTACAACCTAACGAAAAAATTCCAAATTAACGAAAGAAAAAATCTTACACAATATATTTTTATAGATGAAGTAAAAAAAATATAAAAACAGAAATAACTTCTTGAAGTACAATCGTCATACTTTAATGATTTTTCACTTAACAAAATCAAAGTTAAATATAATTGATTGATTGCTCAGACATTCGGATGATTTACCTGATTGAATTTTGATAAATTTATATAGAAACAAAATTTCATATATGATTGTATGTACCTACAACATTACAAAATCTGTTAATGTTGTCATCTTTTTTTTTTTTGTTTTTTTTTTCTTAAGAGAAATAAAAAAAAAAGGTAAAATCAAAAAAATTGTACAATCATTTTTTTATTTTAAATTGATTCACAAATATTTTTTATAATTGAAATGGGCTGTCTTATCTATCTCTTTAATATATTTAGAGGTGATCGCGGAATGTAATTTATTAAGATTGCTATTTTATGACAGCTAATTAAAATATATTTTGAAAATGGTTTAGTTTTTTTTTTTTTGTACAAACTGAACTGTCTGAATTGTATGAATAAAGAATTACGTGAAGTAAAAAAAAAAAAAAAACGAATTGAGTTGATTTTTTTTCTTCATAACTTCTTCTTTGATGGAAGATTTTTTTTTTTTAGAAAAAAAAACTGATTCACTTACATATTTTTTTTTGTATGGTAAAAGTATTTGTGTTTTGTGTATAATTAATTATTGTTTTAGAAAAAAAGAGAGAAAAAAAAAAAGTATAAAGTTTGTTGATGTAACATGCAAATTTAGGCGAAACAATAACTAACCAAAATAAAACAATTGAATGTGGGTATAATAATTCATTAAAGAAAACAGATGAAACAACAACAACAACCACAACAACAATAACAACAACAACAACCAAAAAAAATAAATAATTGTATTTAACGTTAATTAGAACTGACACTTTCTTTGTTTCGCAGTTATTTTTCTCTTCTCTGCCCAAAAAATTAAAAATTATTAAATAATATTTGTTTTTGTATTTTTTTAACAAAACCAAAAAAAAAGCACAAACCAATTGATCTCAATTATGATAAAGAAATAAAAAATTTAAATTTACCGAAGACAATCCATCGTTAGTTAAAAAAAAAATTTTTTAAAGTTTAATAAAGATAAGATAAAAAATGTCTGTCTTCTGTTAGCCAACCAACTAAAGGAAGACATAAAAATAAAGAAGAAGAAGAAGAAAAAGAAGATGTAGAAGGAAAAAAAAAATTGAAAGTCTTTTACAAACAAATATTTTGGTTGTTTCTGATTTTTTTTTTGTTTTTTTTTTTTTTCTGCTGGGTCACGATTAGCAGAATTAAGAATAAATTTTTGTGTGTCTATAAAGATGTACCTACATAATCATCAATCTAACACCTTGTTGAAAAAAACAAAAACAACAAAAAAACAAAATATAATCACTTTTTTTTTTTTTTGGTTTCTGTTTATAAAAGATAATTAACAAATTTTGGGTTTATTCTGTTCAGTTTTTGATACGGATCTGTTTTTATGTTTTTATGTTTTTTAAGGTTTTTTTTTTTGAACATTATGTTGTGTTGTTGTTGTTTTTTTCTCTTCTCTCTTTTGAATTCTTTCAAAATATGTTACAAAAGGAACAATGACCTAAATTATCTAAAATAATATTATCGTGATAATTATGGAAAAATTGTAATTTCTAAATTTATTTTAATTAAAATTATTTTTTATTAATTACAAATTTATGAATGCTTTCAACAGTAATTAGAAAAAATTAAAAATTTAAATATAAACCCATTAAAAGTTAATTAAAGTTAAGAAAATTGTAAATTTTTATTTATTTATAAAAATTTTTAACTGAATTTCAATTTTTTTTTTTGTGAGAATCAGTTTTAATTTTTTCTTGATTCAAAAAAAAAAAAAACGATAAATTTTATACTGACTGCACTAAAAATTGTATTTATTTATAACATTTAATTTTATGATGCAATTTATGAAGTAACATTTTAGCATAATAAAATATGAATTATCTATACGGTTCAATGATCAAACTAATAATATAAATTATGGTACATAAAATTTAAAAACTTAAAAAACATAAAAAAAAAATGAGAATTACAAAAAAAGAAAAGTCAAATTATTGATAGACACATTTTTAACCTACACATCCAAAATATTCATTGCAGAACTAAAACAAAAAAAAGACACTTTGAATATATTCTAAATTTCTTAAAATTCTAAAAAAAAAAAATGACTAGAAATAAAATATTGAAAGAAAATTATCTTAAAGATTCGTATATTTCTGCATTCTATCGACGACTAACAAACAGAAACTAAAAATTTTTAATTTAATAATTTAAAGATCTAATTTCTAACTCATCATCACAGATAATCGTTTATCATTCCTTCAAAACAGTTAAATAATACACATAATAATAATAATATGCGAATAAATTGTGTTTGAAAAGAAAAATGTAAAACAACAACAACAACAACAACAACAACAACAACAACAACAACAACAACAACAACAACAACAACAACAACAACAACAACAACAACAACAACAACAGCGACAACAATAAAATGTATAACATAACCTTCAAATTTAATACGGTTGAAACTTCTTCTTTTTTTTTTTTTTTCTTTGGATTTATGAAGTGAAAGTAATCATTTTTGTTTTCTTCTTAGTTTTATTTTTCACACACAACAACAACAGCACATATTACATTATTATCATCTATTTATATTAATCATACAAAACATTGTCCAAAAAGATGCGATATTTATTTTTTACTTATGTTCTGTTTTTTTTTTTTGAAGAAGAAAAAAATAAAACCTAATCGTCTTCTTCTTTATTCTTCTCTATATAAAATATTAACTTCTTAACACATAAAATATAATTTAGCATATTAATTACAATAAAAAAAAAGTAAAAATTATTATGCAATTTATATTTATTAAAATTTTATCGTAGAGAAGAATCCCAAAAATAACAAAAAAAAAAAAAATATAACAGAAAAATTAAAAAAAAGAAGAAAAAAAAAGCAACAATATTTATTGCTCTAGTTCGCACAATAAAAAAACAGAAACAGAAACCAAAAGAAACAAAATAAACAAACAAACAAACAAAAAAAAAAGTAAAAGAAAAAAAGTGAGAGGTTATACACCAAAAAACCTGAGAGGTACTTGCGACCTTATAGACGGTAATCATCTAACATCTCATATGCATCAAACAAAACAAAAAAAACACAACGAATAGAAATGAACAAACTCTGAAATAATTTATCTATGTACTTCTGTACATTTCTGTGTGTGTGTGTGTGTGTGTATTATTGGTGGGTGTGTGTGTGTGTCTGTGTTTGTTACCCGTGCAATGTGGAATCCCAATCCCATCATCATCATCTGAAGAAGAAGAAATAGAGAAGAAAAGTAGAAGAAGAAAAAAAATTGTATTATTTTTATAAAGTTATTGTTGTTGTTGTCGGTTGGTGTTGTTGTTGTTGTTGTTGTTGTTATTTCATACAGAAATAAGCAAAACCGATTCATTGAGGTCTTTCCAGATCTAGAGAATGTCATCCGGGTGCAGAATTATATAAAATCCTAACTCATCTTCGAACAAACATCAGTTGAATCATTGACTTCACTAAGTCAAGTTATAGAAATATTCAAATTTTTTATTATTAAAAAAATATATTAAAATATATAAAATGAAATTGGTGAGAATTTAAATAATTATATTAATTTTCTTCATATTTTGTTTATTCTTCTTTTTAATCTAATTTTTATTGTGTTTTATTAAAAAAAAAAATTGTGATAATTCCAATTAATTGTGTTGTATTTGTGACAAAAGGATCAGTTCTATAAAGGATTATTTCGCTGAATATAATCTTCATTTTTATTTTACATTTAATTCCGTCTTCTTTTTTTTTTCTTGGAGTCAGCATAAAATTTTAAACCCTTTAAATGTGTTAACATAATATTTGAATATTCATAAAGTTCGTCTTAAACTCACTTTACGTTTTTCTTTTTTTACATATTTTACATAAATTTTAGAAGACTTTTTTTTTGTCTTCCCTATTCTGTTTTTTTTTTTTTTTGTTTTTTGCTGATTTTAATGTTTTTGTTTTTTCCGTTAAAAGTCTAATTTTCTTTTTTCGCAATCTAGAAGAGAATTTATCCTTTTCCGTGTCGTTTCCATACAAAAGTAATTATGGAAATAAAAGTTTTATTCTTGTTTATATAACGACATTTTGGGTTATAGACCAAAAGACAATTTACTTTTGGCATTTCTTTCTAATTTGTGGAATTGTGAATTTTTTTTAGCATGTATTTAGAAGTGAAATAACGTTCTAATATAATAGTGCTAAACTCTCAGTATAGCAACTAAAATAGAAAAAAAAACTTATGCTTGTCCAATTTAAAACTTTGCTTCCCAATAATTATAAGGAATAAGTTAAAACTATTAAATCTTTTTTCAATTACAGTTTGCCATTGTATCAATTTTGAGTTTTGCATCAGCCGCTCAGCTCCCAAACTCTTATATTCCACCACCAAATAATGCATTAACAGCTGGTGGTTCAAACTTCCTTCAAACTCCTCATCAAAGTCCAAGCAATAATTACTTGCCCCCTGGTCAAGGTGGTCGTACACCACAACAAAACTTCAATTCATTTGGACAACCAACATCATTCAGTCATGGATCATTTGCTCAGCAACAACAACAACAACCATCATCTCACAATGCTCAATATAGACCACAACAACCACAACAACATCATCAACAACAACAACACTCTTCCGGTCCAGTTATTCCAATCTTGAAATACGAAAATGTTAACAACGGTGATGGAAGTTATCATTTTGAGTAAGTTAACAGTCAATAAGTTAAAAAACAATAAATTATTATAATAATCAATTTTAAACAGTTACGCAACCGGAAATGGAATAATGGCACAAGAACAAGGGCATGTTGAAAATGCAGGCAGTGATAATGCAGAACAAGTTGTACAAGGATCATACTCATACACCGGTGATGATGGTCAAACATACACAGTCCATTATAAAGCTGATGCCAATGGTTTCCAAGCAACTGGTGATCATTTACCAACACCACCACCAATCCCAGAAGCCATTCAACGGTAAATATTTGATGTTCTCTTTAGAGATATGGTTGTTAAAAATATTTTTATTTAATTTTTTCAGATCAATTGCATTAAACGCTGCTGCCCAAGGTTCAGGTGGATACTCATCAGGAGGATATTCAAGCGGTGGTGGAAATGAAGGTGCTTACTCTCATCAATCTGGTGCCGGTGGTGCTGGAGGAGCTGGTTCAGGAGCATACTCTCATCAATCTGGTGCCGGTGGTGCTGGACAAGGAGGTTATTATCATGGAGCTGGTGGAGCTGGACATGGAGCTTACTCCGGTGCCGGAGGTGCTGGATCAGGAGCATACTCTCATCAATCTGGTGCTGGTGGTGCTGGAGGAGCTGGACATGGTGCATTCTCTCATCAAGCTGGTGCCGGTGGTGCTGGAGGAGCTGGACATGGTGCATTCTCTCATCAAGCTGGAGCCGGTGGTGCAGGAGGTGCTGGACATGGAGCTTTCTCTCATCAAGCTGGCGCTGGTGGTGCCGGTGGTGCTGGACATGGAACATTCGGAGGCCGTGGAGCTGGTGCCGGAGCTGGAGGACATTCTCAACCACAAGGAGCTTTCTCACATCAAACAGGAGCATTCTCTCAACAATCACGTCCACAATCATACAATGCAAACACAGGATATCAATATTAACCACACAATAAATCATTCCATGGAATAACTCTTAATTTTAATAGAAATTTGTAATTTGTAAAGATGAGTGAATAATTTTATTTATTTAATTTTTTTTTTTGTATATTTTTTGAACGATTAAAATATTAAATTTTATGAAATAAAAATAATAATTAATTTACACAAAACAAATGTTTTCTTTTCTGAAGATCTATTCTATGATTACAATACACATAACTGAAGTTGAAGTTAAAAGTTCAAGTTATATAGTTAGTAACATAAACTTCTTTAAGTAAAAACCAACATTGAAACTGACAGTGAGTGTGATTATTTCAAAATTTAAGAGATCTAAGAGACTTTTTATTCATAAAATGTATATTCAAACAATGGAAAATTGAAGATAAAATTCCAAATTTTAAAATTGTATATTATTTAACAATATAAGAACAACAAAAATAACAGACAAAATATATTAACTTTAAAATGATGTTTTGATAAGTTAATTTTAAATTTCTATCATTTATTGTACACGTTGAAAAATTACCATCACTCATTTAACAGACAAAAGAATAACATGTGACATTTATTAAAGATTTTATAAAAAACAAAACAAAAAAAAAGTGAAAAAAGTAAATAAAACAATTCCACAAAATAGGATTACACTGCTTTATTATATTAAAGCTCAAGCGCATTTAATTTAATTATGTTCACTTTTATAATTTTCTATGAATTCAATTCTAAAGTTTTAAGCAAATAAACGAAGAGAGAGAGAGAGAGAGAGCAATACAATATAAAGCCAAGTGAAAATTATAAAGTGTTGATGAGTGTAAATGATTTAAAGTGTTTTTTTTTATTTGGAATTTTCACATTTTTCATTTTCTACATTTATATTTTATTATTTGTTTGTTTTATAAATGCGAGTAAATGTTTGGTTTCCTACAGTTTGAAAATTTTAATGTTGTTTTTTTTTATACAAACACAGAAACCTGAAACGATCAAAATTTCCCTTTAATTAATTCATAAAAAAAATATCTACAAATATCAGATGAGAATATAACCATTTTTTTTTCTTGTTATATATTTTTTTTTTATAAAAATACTTTTCCATATGTAAAAAATAAAATGAAAATTCTTGGATAAAAGATAAAGTTAAAATTAAAATAAAAAAAGTTTACGCATAGTGATTAATAAAAACAGAAATATTAAAATCATTCTATCACAATAATATTGAAGTGAAATTTAGAAGATATTTTATAAGTAATTTTAACAAAATTTTAGAAAGTGAATATTGAAAATGTAGAATGAGAAAAAAGCCACAAAAAGTTGTTTGTCACAAATGAAAATATTTCATTCAATAAATTATACAATTGAAAAAGGAATTTTTCAAATTTTCACCAAAAGTTAGTTATGGCAACGTGAAAAATATAAAGCAATTATCGTTAATGGAATTTCAAAAAAAATTTCTATTAAAAAAGAAAATCGAAAATATTAAAAAGAGGAAAATGTTTTGATTAATTATAAATATTTTTTCATATTTTTTTTTTTTTTTTCTATTTTATTCTTCCCTGAAAGTTTTCAATTTCCGTAATATATGAAAAAAAATAAGGAAAAATAAGGAAAGAAGAAAGAAGTAGACGGTATACGTACATAATAATAATAATAATAAATATATCATTGATGTTATAATAAATCTTTAGAAAGAGAAATTGCACATTACATTCAACTAACATTTTTTCTACTCGACTTTTGTGTTATATGAATTCAACCCCACTCTATGTCTGCTCAATGCCTCTGTGGTTGTGCGTTTCCTATTTATATATATATATATATATATATATATATATATATATATATATATATATATATATATATATATATATATATATATATATATATATATATATATATATATATATATATATATATATATATATATATATATATATATATATACGAGTTACGCACATCTAAATTTATGATCCAAAACTAACCCCTCCGCATATTGTGGTGCGGTTATATCCGGGTTTGCCTTTTGGTTTTGTTCACACTCAAGACTTAGAGCTTTTTCTTTCTTTTTCCATTCATTTTGATTCAGGAAGAAAGAAAAAAAAAAATAAAGACGAATAATATTTTTTAACACACCAAAAAGAAGATTTCTTAAATCCTTATATCTAAACTTAACAGACACAATTTATACATTTATATATAAAAAAAAAATACTCACACACATGCATTGTACACAAACAGACAGGAGTACAGGAAGAAAACTCAATATTATATATATGGAATTTATATTCAAACATAATAATAAAAATAATAAAAAACTTCACGCATTATTATTTTGTGTCTGGACTATTTTTTTGGAAGAAAAATATACGAGTCATAGACAAAGATACTTCTACACTATGAATGTTACATTTTCATACAAATATTCTACGTTTACAGAGTCAGAAATTGTATAGTGTAAAAGTACCTTTAAGCAAGAATATTTTATTCATCCGACAAATATATTTTCCTACATCAGAATATGGGAATTAAACGGAATAAAAACTAACAGTTTTTTTTTATAGAAAATATTCTTAAGGATCTAGAAATATTTTTAAACAGAAAATGAATTGTCATCTAAATTAAATTGGGATGAACATTTATATGAATATGGGAATCTCTTTATATATTTAGAACATGTTACAGCATACACAATGTTATATAATGATGACCCAAATTTTGAATCCATATAAATGAAGGATATTGAAAATATTTTCAACAAAAAACAAAATTAAAAAAGGATTTGAAAAGGTTGTTTTTTTTTTTGTTCTGTCACAAAAGAAGAATTTATTTTCATATTCTTTGAAATTTTTTGGTCACAAAAATACAAAAAGAAAATAAATGAGTTTTCCAAATTCAAAGGAAATTGAAGATAAATGAATGAAACTTTCAATCGTTTTACTTGAATAAATAATATTGATTAATTAGGTCCGCAATCTTCAAATCATTGCTCTCTCTCACATCCTTTTAACCTTCATTTAAAAATTAATGTTTGGATCACGTCAAAATTATATAGCAAAGTGTGTGTGTAATTCTGTGGTATTTAATTTATACACTAAAAACAACTACACCTTTTAAAATCTATTACATACTCGAAAGATTAATAATTTCTTAACTTATAACGAAGGCTTTATCCTTACCCGCACACAAATAAATATCCTCTATATACTTAATATCCTTTGAGACAAAATACAAAAAAACTAATATTTGACTTTCTTCATTAAAAAGTAATCACTTCTTCGTGTAAATATTTTATATTCTAATCTTATAGAAAATTTCTTACTATGAGAAGAATATAAAGAAAAATAATAAGAAGAAGAAGAAGAAGAAGAAGTGTTTGTATCTGGTATATCTATAGATATTATAATAAACAAAACAAAATCAAAATATGTATGAAGAAGAAAAATAAAAAAATCCCCATACAAAATACAATACTGAATAAGAAGACGACCCAGATTTATGAATGTAATTCCATTTTGAATTATATTAAGGAAATTTTTTATTTTTTATACAAAATTCGTTCGTTTTCTTTTTTCTGTGTTTGTTTGTTTGATCCTCTCTCACTCTATACATTGTTGTATTGTATATACGAATTCAAACAACGAATAAATCCATCATTTACATAAACACCAATAACCAAAATGTGTATATATCTATTCTTTAGTTAGATGCGATAGGCCAATATTACATTGTATATATAGGAAAACATATAACGCGACAATTTATGTATATAAATACAATAAACAAGAAGAAAACAAAAGAAAATACTACTCAAAAAGTTGAAGTTATCCCCGCAGGAGATTCTTATTGAGTTTTTTTTTTTTCATCCTTTTATTTCTTTTTGGTTAAATATTTTGATAAATTTTTTTTTTTTATTATTTTATTTGAAGTGCAAAAAAAAGAACAGAAAAAAATGAAATGATTTTCCCTTTTTTCTTATACAATTTTTATATCTGTAAACAGTTTACAACAGTTGCACACACAACAACAACAATAACAAAAAAAGCAGCCTTACACCGCACCCTTACAATTTTAAAGAAAAAAAAAAAAAACAAGAGGAACGAACGCAAAATAATTCGCTCATGCTGTGAATAAGGGGAATGAGGTAGGTTGAAAGATAGGTGAAGATTGAATAGATAGAGAAGATTTTTTTTTTTTGGTTTAACATGAGACAGGATTAGGTGATGAATTTATAACTGAAGTATTTGTTGAAATGAAAAGACAAAATGAGACACAATAACAACAACAAGCAAATAATAAAAAGGAGAAAAAAACATTGAAAGAAAATTAAAGGAAAAAAAAAAAAGAAAATTGGAAAATTGGAAAATGGGCAAAAGAAAAATTAAATTAAATCAGATTTATTACCAATTCGATTATTTTTTCTTTACTTATTTATTATTTTTCTTATAATATATTCGATTGTTTATTTTGAAAATAATTGTAACGAATCGGATTAATTGCAAAAGTATTTTGTAAGAAACAAGAATGCGCGATGAATTACATTATACATTATTATAGTTTTTCTACATATAAATTCATTTGATTTTGTACAAGGGAAAATAGTAATAATAATAATATAATAATGTGTGAATGATAATTTAGATTTTAATTATATTTTAATGAGCGATAAAGTAGAATGTAATAAATTTTAGTAGAATTATACATTGGTACGTACATATATGCGCGTATCTTGTATCTAATTGTACACGATAAATGTTGTTTTTGTTTTATTTATTTACTATAATATTAATTTACATTTATATTAGTATACAATAGTAATACAATTAAAATTGTATGTTTATACAATACGTATTTTAATAGTACTTAATATTTGTATTAACTTAAATTGTAATTATTGTGTTATAAAATATGAATTGTAAAGGAATAATGTAGAAATGAATTTAAAATTAAATAAATCGTTTAAATTTTTGTTGGTCAATTATTTTATAATAAAATAATTTAGTTTACATTGGACATTCAATCAATGTAAAATTATTTCTAAACAAAAAAAAACTTAACTGAAAAACAAAATAAATAATCCAATTAAGTTTGTCAAACGTAATTTATAAAAAGAATCATTAAATTTTGTTCACATGATATAAAAATATTAATTAATTTCATTCCAAATGAAAAGATTCCGATAAATTACGAGAGAAAAAAGCTTTTTATTTAATGAATTTTGATTAAAATAAATAACACCAAAGTCATTCCATTATTGAAGTTTATTTTATTCTTTTTTTTTTTTATTTATTTATTTATTTTCGGGTGAAAAGTGCAAAGATTCATTTGAATAAAATAATAAAAAAAAGGGAACTTTTATGTAAATTAAAAAATGGGAAAAAAAAACTGAAGTGAAGTTAGAGGGAAATTTTGAGAATATTTTTTCTCTGGTTTAGTTCTTTTTTTTTTTTTTGTTCTTCATTCCCCAATATTTTTATAAAATAATCATTATGTAAATTATAAATTGATTGAACATAATAAAGTCGTTACAAATGATGAAAAGAGACGAATATAGAATGCGAGGTGGTACACACAAAATATGACTAGAAAAATTTTTAAATGATGACCGATAAATTGATTCAGAAATATCGATTGAATTATCAAGAATTCTAAAGAAAATTCTTTCAAACTTTTGATAAAAAAATATTTTAAGAATAAAATTTCCATCAAAGAAGAGATACAAAAAAAAAACAATTACACCCTGACGTTGATCAACCAACCAGAATAAATCAAGGAACATTTTAATTAAGATTTTTTTTTTTTTAAATAAATTCTAATTAATATTCGCAAGACGACAATAATCCTTTTTTATTTTCTATTTTCTTTCGTGCACACAACAACAACGAAATGTACTAAGACAAAAAAAATCTAATTACAAATAAACAAACAGAAACCAAAAAAAAAAAAAAAAATACAAGTGAACGTCAATAATTTTTCATTAAAGAAATTTTTTATTCTTAAAACGTACCGCGACCAATCCTTATTTCCCCTTTTTCTATTTTTTTTTTTTTTTTTTATAGAAAAATCTTGTATTTACTGTACTTTTTTTCTTCTGTCTCTCGTCTATGCGCTTTTTTTTTCTACTTTTCAAACGAAATGGACTTTAGGTAAATTTTAATCCTTGCGTTGGCTAATTTCATTTATATATTTGAATTTTTATCTTGTTTTCAATTTAAAAATTTTCATGTTCTGAATAATAAATATAAAAAGAAAAAAAAAAATAGAAGCAGAAAAAAAGAAGCTGAAGTCTATGATTGTGTACATGTGGGATGAGGTGAAGATTGAAACGGCAACAAAGAAAGAACGAATGAAAAAAAAAATTTACGAATAAAACTTTTTTTTCTTTAATAAAATTTACTTTCAGAAAATTTTTGATCTTACAAATTTGTAACTTTCTTTAAACAAAATGAAATCAAAGAAATATTATTTCTCATTCTTTCGTCTTTCTACTTTGTTAGGTCTAGTTAAGTTTAGAAGAACAACCATAAAGTTCATCACCTCCGTCAGATGTACCGTTGATAATGTGATGTTAGCAAATCAAAATTAACCATTTTTTCTTAAATCCTGATTCAACTTTTCCATCGATTTGTTTTATTTAATACAGAAAACTTCTAAATTTTTAATTTACAAATTTCTAGAAATAAAAAGATGAAAGTCATTTCATTAATACTATTCACGTCCATGTCCAACATACAACCAAAAAAATTAATTACAATTTCAATTGAAAATTTTCTTTCAATCGTATAAAATTCAAAACATTTTTGTGTCCGAAATTTATAAATAAAATTGTTTTTGAATAGAAATTAAATTAATATTCTATTGGAATAAAAAAACAGTCAACTGATAAAATAAATTCTGGTGATTTCCCTTTGATTTAAACCCAAAATAAAAACACCAATTGTGATGTAAAAAACCTGTAGAATTATTTTATTTCAAAATAAAATGATAAAAAAAAAATGAAACCCTCAAATTTCACTGGAATTTTTATACGAAAATAAAAAACATTTCTTAAACCATAATAATTTATTTATTCTTTTCATTATTTTATCAGCGTATGATGACCCAAGATATTTATGCATATAATTATAAGTCTGACGTATAGATAATTTTTATTCTATAAAATGTGCAAACTTTATTATGTTTAGTTTAGTCTGTCAATTGTTATTCAATAAAGTCGATGCCTTTGAATTATTTTGTTGAAATAAATTATTAAAAAAGAAGCAGAATAATGGATTCTCATAAATTGTTAATAATTCTATTTTATTGTGGATTTTATTGTTTTTGTGTAGTATCTGGTAATAGTGATGGTAATTTTTTCTTAAATAGTTATTTATTCTTAAACAAAACTAATTAAATAATTAATAGAAAAATTAACAAAATTTTCAGTAAAATAATTTGTTCGATTTGTTTTTATTGCGTTTGTTTTTTTTTTTTTTTTGTTATGTTTTTTTAAAAACCGATTGAAAAGAATTTCTTTAATTGATTATTGAACATTTTCAAAAAATTTACGAAAGAATATTTTTTTTTAAATTCTAATATAGAGGTTGTGTCATCGATTCGGTCATCATGACTAAATTAACCAAACACAAAAATCAATAATATTTTAATAGCGTTTTATTTCTTATTTTTATTAATGAATAATGAATTGTTTTTTTATTATTTCTTAATTAATTAGTGTCATAGATTAACTACAACATTGTTAGTATAATGCTTGTTACTATCCGTGTCCTAAAATGGCATTGGTAATCCAGTGACAATGACTTGAATGACAAGAAAGCGTATTATGTACTTTACTAAAATAAATATTTTTAAAAACTTAATATTATTTGATAGGCAATGATAAATATTTATAAGTTGTCATAAATTATTTATTTAACGTATCAAAGCATTAGAGATTTTTATGTTTAGTGTTGTCCACTTTACTAACAATGTTTGTATAATGTTTTTTATACGATTAATTTGTGGATTAAATTAAAATTGTAGCATTTCTATTATATTGTATCAACATTAATTTAAGTACTAAAATAATAACGAATTTATTGAACTCGAGTGTTTTGTATAGAGTGCAATCCCAGTTTTACAGTGAAGAAGAATTGTAGTGTATGGCGATTTTGTCTTCACAAACGAAACAATTATTATTAGATCATAAAATGTAATTTGGCTTAGAAAAAATAATTAAGAAATTATTTCTTTATTTTCACAATGCCAGAAGCTGTTAGTAGTTGCCCAAATATAATAACAAGAAAAAGTTGGGGTGCCAAAAGTGAACAGGGAATTAATTATTTAACTGTTCCAATGAAATATGTTATTATCCATCATACAGTCTCAGATATGTGTACCAATATAAGTCTCTGTTCAACATATGTTCGAAATATACAAGCATATCATATTGACACTTTAGATTATTGGGATATTGGATATAAGTAAGATTTTTCGTTGATTAATATTTATATCTTAAAGTAATTTATTACAATTTTTTATAGTTTTCTAATTGGAAATGATGGAAATGTTTATGAAGGAATTGGTTGGCATAAACAGGGTGCACATTTATTTGGATGGAATAAAAAATCAATAGGAATTGCATTCATAGGAGATTTCTCTAGTAACATTTAAATCAATTCCCATTTTTTAAATTGTAAATATTTAAGTTTTAATTTAAAAAAAACCAAATTTTAGATACTCTTCCACCAGAAGCGTCTCTGACAGCTGCTAAAAATTTATTAGCTTGTGGTGTGGAACTAGGTGAATTAGAAGCAAGATTCTCAATGTACGGGGCACGTCAAATAAGCCCTTCTGATAATCCTGGTTTGAAATTATATCAAGAAATACAAGATTGGCCAGAATGGACATCGGTTGTACGTTAGTATTAAACAAACTTTAATATTTTTAAATCTAAATAATAAACAGAGCAATATCTTTGAAGACAGAAAGTGTTAAAATATGCAAATTACAAAATTAAATGTGAATTTAAATATTTAACAAATTTCTAATGATTTTGGTTTTTCATTTTAATTAATTCAACTCCATAATTAATATGAGTGAAATTGGTAAAAGAATAAAAATTATCATAATTAAATTCACATGAAAAAATTAAGTGTAATTTTAATCTTGAGTTGAAAAGATATTTTTATTTCACTTCATTGGTTTGGCAATTCAGTTATTTCAGTTTCATTTTCAATGTTTGAAATTTAAAATGAAAAAATGTCTGAATGCAATTAATTAAAAATTGATTTTCACATAAAACTCATTTGTTACATTTAATTATATTTTTTTCTTACTTATTAAAAAAAATGGAAACAAAACAACTAATGAAAGAAAAAAATCACAAAGATTCACAGTTTTACATGAATTATTTATTTAAAGAAAAAACACAATTTTTATCTCGTACACAAATCATAACATACAATAATAAAATTTAGTAATAAGAAAAAGTACACACATCATATTAGTTAAAATTATGACAATATGACAAAAGCATTCCCAAGAAGAGAGAGAAAATAATTAGTAAAAAAAAAACATGTTGCAAATTTTGTCTATTTAAATTTCTCACACTTTAAACTAATCTCGAGTCTCGACAAAAAAAATTACAAAAGTTTAAATTTATTCAAAATTGTCGTAAATTATTTAATCTTTTTTAGAAAGTATTATCACTATGACCTAGTACATTATTTTTATTCACCTTATCAATAGGAAATAATGATAACAAATTATAAACAATAAATAAATTATGAATACAAATTGATTCAGTTTTCAATATATAAGACTTTATAAGGCAGTTGAAAGATGATTTGGTTTAAATATTCTCTGGTATTAATTTCTTTAAATTTTTTGTTCTGTTTTCCACAGGGAGAGAACCCGAGAGTAATTGTCCAAATATAATAACAAAAAAAGGTTGGGGTGCCAGAAGTGAAGTAGGAATAAATTATTTAGAATTTCCAATGCAATACGTTATTATTCATCATACAGTCTCAGAAAAATGTGCAGACGTTCAAACTTGTTCTAGCAATGTAAGAAATATACAAGCATATCATCTAGATACTTTGAACTATTGGGATATTTCATATAAGTAAGTATATAAACCAATCTGATTTATAAATTAATTTTTATATTTCTATCACAAATTATATTTGTATAGCTTTTTAATTGGCAATGATGGTAATGTTTATGAAGGAGTTGGTTGGCATAAACAAGGAGCCCATTCTTTCGGATGGAATACAAAATCTATAGGAATTGCATTCATAGGAGATTTCTCTGGTAATATTTTATTTTCAAAATTAATTTAAATTTTAATTGAAATTCATTATTTTTGAATATTTTAGACAGTCTTCCAACAGAAGTAGCTTTAACTGCTGCCAAAAGGTTGTTAGCATGTGGTGTTGAACTTGGTGAATTAAATTCCAGATTTTCACTAATTGGTGGGCGTCAAATTTCACAAACAGAAAGTCCTGGCTTAAGATTATATCAAGAAATTCAAGATTGGCCAGAATGGGCTTCTGTTGTTAAAAAACCTTAGTAACAGAATAAAAAAATGTGCAAAATGTTCGCAAAAAGTTAAAAATAAAATTAAACTTTGAAATTGGTTTTCATTTTATTATCCCAATTTATCGTTAATGTTGACACATCAATCAAGTGTTGATGGATAGAGCATGTGTGGTGGAAAATCTAGCTGGAGATCTCAATCGACTCAGTTGCTAAAAATAGGAAACAAAATTACCATAATAGATATACAATGGGCAAAATGACCTGAGTGTGAATTAATTAACTTCCTCCCCTCACATTAAAAAAAATCTCAATTTATCAGAAATTATTTATAGAAGGTAGACAAGGGAAGGGAATGGAGGAATTTACTGGGCGTTTCAAGAACGATGTAATGTGTAACGACGACAGAAAAATCATGAATGATTTTAAATCTTTTTCAATTCGATATAAATTATGTTATTGATAAATCTGTTTCAGATTCACACAAAGAATCCACAATCGTAATGCGTCATATTATTTTATTTTTTTTTTATGATTTTGTATCCAAAGAAATAATACAAGAAAAAAAGTGTTTTTATGTTTTTTTTTTATGATAATAATCCTATTAAATAAAAAAGTACGCCTTTTTTATGATATTTGATTTTATTATCGTCGATTCGAAGAAAAACAGAGATAACAAAATATTAAAGAAGACACAGAAAACGTTCAGTACACAGTGATAATAATAAATGTTATACATTTTATATATATTTTTGAACTTGACCAATAAGAAACTCGTGAAACTTTTTTGTCTGACAATAATAAAAAAAATACAACAAACAACCGTATGGCAATAATTTGCTATCCTGAAGGCAAAATAAAGGAATTCCAGACATAATAATAAGTTTTGATCTAAAAAGAAAGTGTAATTATAAAAATAAACATGTAAACGAAATGATCAAAGATATTTTGAAAATGAAGCAACTATTATAAGAACAAAAATCAATTAACAAATTTGATTTTATCTCAAAAGTCTAATCATGAATTAATCGTCAATCGTTCGATAATTATTCGATTAAATGCTTTTCGATTATTTCAATAGTAATCTTTCAAAAGTAAGTAAAGCATGTGAAATAATCTAAGAAACCACTGATTTATGAGACAATTTTATCCTTAATATAATCAACAATCAGCTGTCACTTTCCAACAGAATATAGTCAGCAGGAAGTTATTTATAAACCGAAAAAAAATATATATAATGAAAAAATCTTCTTCAAACAAAACTCCAATCAAAACTTAATCTTAAGAAATATCTTCCTATTTTTTTTTCTTTTATCATTTATAATCTTTTGATCTGATATGATGATCTTTCTGTCTTTATTCCTAAACATTAATTCAAATAATTGCTTATTAATCAAAGAGTTACACTTATAATAATATCGAGGAGTTGAAACTTTATTGTATTCATTTTCGCTGCAAACTTCGCTCAGTAAATTGTAATTACAAAGTTTTTATTGGTTAAGATTATAACATTTATCTGTTTAGAACAAAAAAAAAATATGTTTTCGTTGTTTTACTTTCTTTATACATTTTCTTTATTTTTTTTTATAGTTTCTATATAAACTCTTTGCGTGTTTAAATGAAATCAATAATGTTGTTTCATCCTCTTTTGTAATTTCACTCGGAAGGATCTACTGGTATTGCTCGGTCGTATTTTATTACAAATCATGTTGTTGTTTTTTTTTTTTTGTTTTTGTTATCATTGTTATTATTTTGTAGCATACGAAAAAAAAAAGAAAATACTTAATTATATAAGAAAGTATTTTTCTGTTCACTTTGAAACAAAGAAAAAAAAAATTAAACGTATCTAGAGAAAATAACTCGTTACTTCTTCAGTTAACTCTATTATTCAGTAAGATACTAAAAGTATAATTTCTTTTTAAATTGAGATCACAAAACTTCTAATATTACATTGGACATGCTATACAAAAATTGTTTTTGTATAGGAATTTTTTTTAAAGAATTAAAATTTCATTAGAAAACAGAAAACAATCTAAAATTTTAATTGGTTTTATTTTAGTTTATAAATTTTTAATGAATTTACTTTTCGGTTGTGTTTTTTTTTTATCGTATAAAATGAAAATAAATCGTTTGCAAGTTAATATTGATGTTTTAAGAACTCTTATTTATTTAAGCTTTTTCTTTTTGGTTACATTAAAGTGATGTAAATTTACAGTAAAAATATATCTCATGGGAATTTTATAATCTGACAAAATCATTAGATTTAATCAGTATAAATTGGTTTAATTTATAGCTTATAGAATGATTATTATTTATGCTTTAAGATTTTTGGTTAAAATTATATGATAATAAAATAAAAGAATATTCTATTTATCATTTTTCATCATTTCAAAACAGAAGGATTTCCCAATTCATTTCTATAGATACGAATAACAGAGCATTTGTTTTATTTAAGACATTCAATGAAATGAAAACGATTAGTAAAAAGATGTAAAGAAAAAGAAAAATCGGAAATTGAATTTTGAAGAATTATAGAAATCAGTACAATACAATATTTAACGTAATCAATTTCTGTCAAGAGAGAGAAAAAAAAAATGTAAAAGAAAAAAATTATTAAATCCATGAGTGGTCTTTTTATCTTACACAACAATTCATTTTCTGGTTCGTTTATAATTTATATAAAAAACATAATGGACTAAATTGAATTGTATGTTTGTCAATATAAAAACAATTTTATATAAATATAAAAGAAAATAATTATTTTGACAGGCCACACAAAACATACCTATATACATACAAAGAATTTCCAATTCAGAATTTTCGAAGAACACACCCGCTTTATTTATAGAAATTCATTTTAATGAAAAACTATATGAGAAAAATATTTTTTTTGGTTGGTAGAAAACTGAAAAGCATTTAATCTTTTTTTTTTTTCTTGTTTAATTTATTGTTGCGTGTCATGTATTACATTGATTTACGGGAAACTTTCTAATCTTAAATAATCCAAGTTTCTAAATTGCAATGAAAATTTCATCATAAGAAAATTCCTCTATAAAAAAAAAAGGGGGAACATTTTTTTTTTCTTTCTCATTGATTTTCCATAAATACATCTGGCAGAAGAGGTGTAATTTACGGAAAAACCAATCCAATCAAATTTATTGCATTATTTATGATAATATTTTTCTAATTTATTGGAATTTTTTTTTTTTTTTCATAAGTGCGTATTTATTTCTTAATCTTCAAGTGTCGTTTTGACATACAGAAAAATATAAAAGAAGACAGAAAAATAAAGAAAAGAAAAAACAAAGTAAAAGGGGTCGAATCTATATTTTAACATTGTTATGTTTATAAGAATTAAAAAGGAATTCTCTAAGGAGCTTTTTGTCCTCCTCACAATTTCTGTTTACTTTAGTTCATTTGTATTCGTTGTAAGAATTATATAAAAATGTGTCTTCTTCTACTTCTTATTCTTATTCTTCTGACTTTGGGACTAATGAAATATATATTTTTTTTCTCATTCGAAAAATCTTTTGATACCTACTTATTATTATTAATCCAATTCAACGTTAGGCCCCTCATTATTTGTGGTATTCTTACGATTTTATTTTGAACCTTTAAACATAAATATGAAATAAAGTAATAAAATTATTAATGAGAAATACTTTATTTATAACGAATTGTAACTAATTAAGTACATAAAATATTCAAAATAAATAAAAAATTTAAAAAGGATAAAATCAAAAACATTGTAACAAAGTAGAATTTTCAGTCTAATCTAATTAAAAAATTTGAAACAAATTTTTTTTTTTTGATTTTCAAATAAAGATCATCACGTATAATCCTTATTACTTGTATATTTCTTTCTATTATCCATAGTCATATAAATATGAAACGTGACAATCACCATAAATAATATTAATCCAGTGTACAAACTAAATATTTAATTTAAGGTTTCGTACAATTAAAGAGAACCAAAATATAAATATTATACAAAAAGCCCTAATTTCTAAATTAATTTAAATTTCAACACCAAAAACTAATAAAATATATAGCAATGATAAACTACATTGAAAATCATCCCTTATTTATAATTATTACATCAAACAAAACCAAAAAAAAAAAAAAATGTTAAATGTATAAAAGGACAAATATACAGAAATATGTAGAGAAAAATTTGAATAACGCATATACGATATAGAATTTCGGTTTTGTCACTTTTGTATGTTATGGTCGTTTTTTAAATCCTTCATCGTCATACTCATCCTCTTATATTTTTTTTTTCCTTTTCCGTATATCAAAAAGTATAAAATACAGTAAATCAAATACACACCTCTATCTACCAGACATCAATTTTGTATGCACCCCCCAATGCTTATAAATAAACGAAAAACATGAATGTTTCTACTATATTGTATATGTTGAAAATCTCAGTGATTTTGGATAGCCAAAGGATAAGATACATATAAAAAGGAAGAAGTATAAAGTATAAAAGAACCTAAATGTATGTATATTGAGTTTATACAAGAAGGTAAATCCTCCAATACTACCGGATGGAATCATAAATACTAACCCTAGGACACAATAATATGACAAACAGGTGATAGAAAAAAAAAAAAAAAAGAAGAAAACAAAAGAAGAGAAAGAAAAAAACTTCAAACATTTCCCGTCTTTCGTTCGTTCGTCTGTTATTTAGGAAAAGAAGAAAATTTATGATTTAAAATGGGGGGGATATTTCTTGAAAACCATTCAAAATCCAATTTTACTGTTTAGCATTCCATATTCATCGGGGATTGGATTTTTATGTGTTTTTATGAAAATCTTCAATTGAAAATCTGTACCAAAAAATAAGAAAAAAAAAAATTCGAGAAAAGAAAATTGGATAGAAAGAAGTTGAATTTATAAGTCACGCTATTATTTATTTATTTCTAAATAATAATAATAATACAACATAATTCATATTAGACATAGCATATTTATGTTGGATTACGATTTGAGATTAACAATTAAATTGATTTATTCAATAATATGAATACAAAATGTGTAAATAATAATTTCATACTTATAAAATATTGATTTCTCCTTTCTAAGTTAAATTATTGTGTAACTTCTGTAATAAATAGTTAAGGGAATGAAAGGAATTCATACAATATTAACAGACACTTCAGAACTGAATTTGGAATTTTGAAAGAGGGAAACTAATGCACCCAAGAATATTTTATGACAATAAATGGGGCCCAGTTTACAACAATTAAAATTACATTTTCTCCAGATTTACGATATTTTTGAACACAAAATTAATCCAAAGCCGGTTGCAATGCCTGTCTATCGAATAAGATTTTGTGCATTATCTTTTTACACTAAAATTTACATTACAGATAATTTTAATGGGCTTAAATAGTAATTACCAAAGTTTCCTACTCAAAATAATTTTTTATTATTATAGATTTTTAATAATTGTCTGAAATGTTTAGTTAAATCTAAGTTTATGTAACTAAGGTTATATAACTTTTATTACAGTCTATATTTCATTATTAAATAGACACTGGCAAATTAAAATAGCAAATCTGTCATAATATTTCAAAGAACAATGATTGATAAGAATATTAAGTTCTTAGAATAATAATAAACATTCCATAGAAAATCACATTTAATTACAGTTTATCAATTTTTTTTTTATTCATTTATTTTAATTGCCGCTTATCAAATAAATATAAAACAGACAGAAAGCATACCATTAAAATTTATATAATAAAAACAGTGGCCAAACATTTAACCGTGTAATCTGTTTCGCAATTATTTTATCTGTTTCACCTTTCACCTTCAAAACCGATCAGAATTTTAAAACTTTTTTTTTCAATGATTTGCTGTTTCACCTTTTTGCAAAACATATAAGGTAGATTTGATTTAAGAACGTATAAAACATCTTATTACATTATTTGTATGGAGCATATTTTTTACCGAAAAACAAAAATGTCTATTCTTTTTCTTTTTATTTTAAGAGAAATATTCTATTGTTTATTCCTGGGAGGATTACTTCTGTTTTTTTTTTGCTCTCCATCAATTCAACAAAATAGAAAAAAATATATTTTGGCAGTAATAAATAGCATTCATAAAACAATTATCTTTTTAATAAAAAATAAAGACAAAAGGAGGAAAGAAAAAAAAAATAAATATTATTTAACTAATTTTATTAAAGTGTTTTGACACTGAAAATAATGGTAATGGTCTGTCTTTAGTCTTCTAGAATTATTATTTTATTCTGGACTGGGTATATATAGATAGAATAATATTGTATATAAAAACTGTTGTGTCTTTTCTTTTTTTGGTAATATTAGAGTGTATGAATGAGGCGAGGGTGTAGCAGAGAGAGGGTGACACTACTTGAAGTTAATGACATGAAAAAAAGAGATCATTTGTTATATTATTATGAGTGAAGAATATATATAAGAGAATTATTACAAAAGAAGAAAAAATAAAACAAGTAAAACAAGAAGAGGAAGAAAGAAAAAAAAAAAAAGAACACCATAAAAATTAGGTACATTTTATGTTTCATATAAATAAAGTGAATGTTTAAGTTTAAATGAATCGTTTTGTATAACGATGATGTTGCCTCTTAAAAATGATGGAAGCAAAAAAGGACAAGTACAAAAAGAAATTGTTTAAAAAATTAGATATAATTTTTGTTTGTACAATGGCCAGTACATGTGAAAGAAATTTTTATTAATTCTGCAATAAAATATCAATCATTTTAATTGTGAGATTATAAGGCAATCTGTAATAGCCATCAAATAGATGTCTAGTCTAAACTTTACCTTTAGAAGCTTTTGAGGTTATCTAGGGACTTTATTTGCCATTAACATAAAATATAGTAAATTTTGTGGTGTGGTCAAAGTAGGGTGTGATCCCTATTTCTCTTATCCATCAAATCACACCCAGACAAAAAAAAATATAAAATTATATTTATGCAATAAGATATATTTTCATATGAACTTTAATCCTCCCCACAGACAATATCAACAAAAATATCCTATCTTTCTATTTTATTATAAAATATAATCCAAAAAAAAAAAATGTATTTCTTTCTCACTCTATAAAATGAGTGTACTTCAATATGTTGTCCTGAAAATATTTACACTAATATGTATATATTAGGAAAATATGGCGTCACATCCTCTGCACATATCCGCACACTTTAAATTCAACACTTCTACTCTGTTCTTCTTTAACAAATATATGTATAATACAGTATATGTACGATCTCGTATCTAAACTTTATAAAAACCAACACACAGAAAAAAAAAACATATGTGTTTGTTGCTATAAATGTAATTCTAAATGGTCAACATCATATAAACAATGTGAGAAGGGGACTGTCGTTGGTTTAGCTTGCGTCAAATAAAAAAAAGAAAAAAAAATAGGAAAAAATAGAAGAACGCTGACCCTCGGCTCTTCAACATTCCATTTTTTTTTATTTCTTCTTGGTTTGGTTGAAACACTTTTCGAGATGATGAGTATAATTAGTATTCATTTAATATTGTTGTTGTTGTTGTTGTTGTTATTTTTTTATTGTGACTTTCTTTTATGTATCATTTTTTTTATGCTCATCTTTTTTGTCCTTCATTTTTATTTAATTGTTGTAATTATTCTATTTTCTAAATATAAAAAAGACCAAAAATGAAAGACAAAAAAAAAATCTAATTATTAACAATTTTTTTTTTGCTGGAAAACGCATCCATTGAAACAAAAAGAAGGTGGAGTGAAATAAATAAATTTTACTTTGATGTGGGGGAAAATTTTTCCATTTTTTTTATTTTTTTATCTTCTTCTGGGTAGAAAATAATTTATTCAGACAAATCATGAAATGTATAAAGCACATAATAAATATGTTGAAATTTTTCAAATTGTGTAAAAGAGATTTTCATAAAAATTATCTTTGTGATAATTATTAAATAAAAATTTTCTAATTATTAATTTAATAAAAAAAAAATCTACCCAAACAATTTAATTTTCTTCTCGTGAAAATAAATTTAAATTTAAATTAAAACTTTCAGAAATTTTCACGATATTCAAAAACTGAAGACTAACATTTTATGTGTTCATCACAAAACAATTTCTCAACAACATAAATTCGTGAAAGAAATTTTAAAAATATCTTCTCGATATATTATTTTTTTTTTTTATAGATTCTTTGAAACAAAATTTATAAAACAGAGGAAAGACGTCGCACACTTGAAAATTTCTCGCATCTCTGTAATCGTTTTTCGTTTACATTTAATATGCAATAATGATGAACAGGAAATTAAGTACAATTGAGTTAGTAAGTAAGTATGATAGAAGGTACAGTAGGAAAAATATAGAAAGGGGAGAGAATACGATCAATAATCATTTAATTTAATTTAAAATTTTATTTAAATTCTTTTTCTATTAAATCCTATTTAAACAAAAGAAGGAAATTTTATATAATAAAACATCTTCATTATACGTAAGTAGGAAGGAAGACTGACTCCATATTTGTGAATTATTCCACACTGTAGAATTTTTGATTGAATTTAGTAGAAATCGAAAAAGGAAAGCAACAAAACATTGATCAAACAATAATTTTTCACCAACAATAAGGTCTAATATTTACGAGGTACCAATTTCTCATATAAATTAAAATAATTAAAATTTATTAAAAAATCTGCAACATTTTGCAACATCTTACAATATTTTTCCAAACATCTAGCATAAAATTTCATCAAAATTGGGCATTTTTAAAAGTACCGATTTCTCATAAAATAATAAAATTCTTGTACATAAGAAAAAGGGTTAAAATTCTATAGAATTTTTATTAATAATTTCGTTACATATTTTCCAACAATTTACATAAAAATAAAGAAAAATGAATACAAAAAAAATGAAGAAAAAAGAACGCAAATACACAAAGCGCAAAAATAAATTTTCATAAAAAGGAAAAAAAAAAAGCAACACAATAGAAACTCTTTAACTTCTCACCTGAGTATTTTTTTTTATTAGACTAAATGTAAATGGCAACCATTTTGTTATTTATAAAACATAATATAAATATATACATTTGTAGATGGTATAGGGTTGGGTAGTTGAAAATAGCAAAATAAGAAGAAGAAGAAGAAGAATCCGGAAACAATATGTTGGTACAATATTCAAAGGGAATTTCAATCTTGAAACATAAACATTTTGGGATTTAGCAAATAAAATGCTGAAAAATGTAAACAAAACATTTTCTTTCTTTAACATTTATTTAGCTTTTGAAGTAAAAGCTCAAGAAAATATTAAAGATAAAAAATAAATTCATTTTATAAAAGATTCTGTGAATTACAGTTTTCATATTTTATGGCAAATAATAATATTATTTCATGATGAACACAAAATAAATAATAGCAAGAAGGAAAATATTATTTATCCGTCATTAAATTCAAACTTAAATTATAAATTATGGAAAAAGATTTTATATTTTTTTTAATATCAAGACATCAAGTGCAACAGTCCAATTTGTAAAAGCTGACTTTTGTAAACATCAAAAGAAATTCTATAAAAACTCCTCCGCACTTTAAATTTGTTTTTTTTTTTTTTTTTATTCTTGTTAAAGAAAAGTTTTTAATCAAAAATAAACACATCTTTTCTATTTCCTTTATTTTCTTTCTGATTTTCCTTTAAAGAAAATAATTTAGAAAATTGCTGATTTCAGGTAACAAAGCACTTTTTTTTTTTTAATATAATAAACTTCAACTTCAACAGAAATTCACCTTTGAAAATGTCGTGTAAAGTTTACCGAAAATAAAAAGAAATGAAATTATATTTGTTGATTCAAACAATTTCAAGGAATATAGAGAAAATTAAGAAATAAGGAAAAAAAAAGGCGCTAATAAAACTATTTGTCAGCAAACACCATTCAAGGAAAAGATTAGAACAAACTCTAATTAATACGGTTGAGTTATCTGAAGTTCACTACTGAGAAAACGTTCATATTTGAGTTTTTGTTGAGTTTCGTAAAATTCTACACGCCACACGTATGGTAAAAGAAAAAATTGAAGAACTTATTAGGAGAGTTTATATTTACATGTATAGACTTACATACAATGAATTTGGATAAAGAAAAAAATATGCAAAACAAAAACAGTTCTTTTTTTTTTTAGGGACAAAAAATTCAGAAAATTTCCATAAGCCTTAAAGAAAACATGAAAAACAGAAACTGCCTTTTCTTTGTAGCTAAAAAAAAAAAAATTCAAAAGAGCCAACCATGTTTTTTTTTTCTTTTTTTAATTCAAATTACACAACAACAACAAGAAAAAAATACAAGAAAAGTCTTTCATTGAATTCAAACATCATAAAAACATAATATAATATTATTCCAAGTGAATCACTTATAAAATATTTTTGCAATATTTCTATTGCGCGCGAGCTTACATAAAAGTACAAGAAAAAAAAGAGAATAAGAGAGAGAGAGAGAGAGAGAAAGAAGTACAAAAAAAATTATGGTCTTCTTAGAAGATCATTCATGTAGAATGTAAAAAGAAAAAAAAGGAGGCAAATATAAAAACTGATGATGGAATGAGAAGTTAGTTGAAGTAAAAAGAAAAAAATGTACAAGAAAAACCATGAAGAATAAGAAGAAGAAAAAAAGTTTCTTGATGTGAATGTTTTTTTTTTTTTTTTTCAGAGGGGTTTCAGAGTGAGAGTTCCAACACCTGCGACTATTCCACACACATACACTCATACATACAGTGCCCCCCTCCGTCAAACAACAAAAATATACTCATTGATCTAATGGCCTTTTGCACGGTACTTTCCCATATTTTTTTTTTTTTTTTTTTTCATAATAAATTAATACAATGATGCTACAAAATTTATAAATTCATTTTAGTCAGGTTTAGTTGAATTTTAGTTCAGTTCTGTATCGTTCACTTCTAAATTCTTATTTTCTGCATTTTTTAATAGTTAATTACAAAACATTATTTCATACTTTTTGTTTCTATAATGAAAGATAAAAACAATTATGATTACTCTCCTCTTTATCTATATACGGCAAGTATAACAAGGATAAAATGAAAATGAGTTTTTCTTTGTTATTCTAGAAAATCGAGTGAGAAAAAACAAAACAGAAAGGAAAAAAGTGTAATCCCCATCAATTTGCACAGCAGATGTTATGTTTTAAGCTTATGCCTTATGTCTAAGTTCAATTGATGTGATTGATTGTTTTGTAACAACTTATATACTTTCCTTGTATTTATATTATACAGAAAAATCTCTTTGTCCTTTTCCTGTTGAATTTTCTTACCCTTAAATTCTATCTCTCTATTAAAGTCAAATCAATTTGTGATACGGTCATTTGACACTTAGGTATAAAATATATTCGTCTCGTTTATTCTTGTAAACACATTTTTGTTTATTCTTCTACTTTAAAGGATTAAGTTCTAGCATAATTATAGTGCTTAAAGCTCATTTAATAATATTTATGTGTAATCATTTTTTAAATGTAACACAATTTGCATTTAGATTGTTTGAATAAACTGTTGCATTTTCTTTATAAACAAATTTTGAGGCAAATACATTGTATGTTTGAATGACAACCATTGAAATATCATCAAAAATCCATTCCAATTCTTATACAGATTATTTTTTTAATCACAACATCACTTAAAACATTCTGCTGTTATACTAAAGAACTTATCAAGCTTTGATTTTAGATGCCGACAAAATACAGGAATTTGGAAGTATATCAAATAATATGTATTTTTCAGGAAGTAAAAAATGTCATCCTTCCGAATACAAAATCTAAATTATACATTCATATAGTGAAAACCTTCGTCAGAAATCAAAAACCACAGAAAAGGTATACGAAACTATCACAGTGTACCCATCAAAAAAAAAACACAAAATAAATTCTTCATGACTTATTTTATATAATTTACTACAATACTAAAACCGCATCAACCGCAGCAATATAATCATGATCATAAGTCCACTCTAATAAATGTCTTAAAATATCAAAAAAAAAAATTATATACAGAGAATACTAAAACCTAACTCCAGAAGAAGAAGAAGAAGTAAAAATATCAAAATATCTTTTCGATTTAATATTCTTTTTTTGTATGAAATAAAAAAGCATATTTTTAAAATCACATTTTCAAAAGAGAATCGAAAGAATGAACAAGGAATTTCTTTAGAAGATAAAGAAGAATATGAAGATGGCAAGGAAACATAAAATGCATGTTATAAATTTTTTTTTGTTTTTTGTTTTTAAATTTACAACCGACAAAAAAAAAATTCAATATTTTATACAGTGAAATGAAATCTCATGAGAAGTGTGTCTCATAGCAAAAGAAAATGTGGTAAACCATTACAGATTGGAATAATCTCTAGACAGACAACATCTTCAAAAATCCATTAAAAGAAAATTGCAATTCCACTTAACTTTATTACAATTTTATTTTCCGTTTGTTTTTTTTTCTTTTTACAAAAGAATTTCTTTATTTTTATTTATTTTTTTTTTTTTTTTGTTTTCAAAAAAAGTTAATAAATTTTATTTCTGAAATTTCTCAAAATTGGTTTTGAAATAAAACCAAGACCAAACGGAATTTATCTCTTACTTTACAGCAGTGACTGGTAAAGTAAAATCCCTACACTGGATTATTTTATATTTTTACAACAATGAAGCTTTTATTTAGCATATAGAGAAAAGTGTCAAAGATGGAGTAAAAGAGAGGGATAGAAGAAAAAGTGAGAAGATAGGAAAGAGTTAAAAAGACAACTTTTGGACATGAATAAAAATCGACTAGACTTTTGAACATATCAGAGAATACTGACACTTTTAATATTGAAATAAAAAAAAATTGTGAAACTCAAATAGAAATTCTGAAATTTATACAAATGAAGGAAGAGGAAAAACTGACTTTTATAGAATGAAGAAAATTGATAAAAAAAAAAAAAGACGACATTTTACAAGACTGTCAAATACTAGAATATAAAAAAAAAAACATTTTAAAAGATTGACAGTTTCATTCATTTGATTCTATTTTATTTTTATATTTGGATTTCTTTTGGTTTTTTTTTCTTCTTCTTCAAATATTATTTTATGTGAAAAACAAATATTTAGATATTTTCCATTTTTCCTTAGAAAAATTTATTGTTTACTTTATGAGAAACGTTCAATGATTTAAAAATATTGAAAAATTTGTCGTTTGTCAAAAATCTATTGATATTTATAGAAAGAAAATATTCTTTTCATTTATGAAAAATGGAATGATAATTTTCCATGAATTATTTATATTAAAAAAAATGATACAATAAATAATTGATTATGGATGAAATTTCTTTATTTTGAATTTTAAATTTATTATCATTTTACTTTGTCTTTAAATAATTTATACTTTAATGTTCATTTTAGTTATTTTAATGTGAAATAAGTTCCATTAATTAAATAATTATTGTTTAAATTTATTAAAAGTTCTCTTGACTGTATTAATCCATTTTGTATCTTAATAAATCAACGAATTTTAATGAAACTTTTAATTGACCTAAAAACAAAGAAACATTGAACTTTCTGTACAAAGAAATATTATATTAGGACAAATGTTAAATTTTCAAAACTCATTTTGACTATAAACTTCCTATTTTTCCAAGTTGTTGAACGTTATGTTTTGCTTTCTTTTGTTTTTTTTTTTTTGTTATAGTCACGTAAGCGACAACATATTCAAGCTATTTTGTCCCTCTTTTAATATTAATTAAAATTATGTATGAAACATTATTTTCACAAGTTCTTCGACTAAACACTCATTTTTATAGCGGTCAAAGCTTTTTGTGACACACAATAGGTTCATATATAATATTCTATGCTTTAATAATAATTTCCAAGAGTACAAAAAACCACAATTTTACTACCCTGTGGTTTTTTTTTTTTCTTTTTTTTGCCTTGTTAACTACATGAGAACCCAACAGAGTTTTGTTTGTTTTTTTTTTTTTTTTTGTTTGTGTAAAATGTGGGGTTGACATTGATATGGTGTCGTTCATACCTTATAATGTGTATATATATATATGTGTGTGTGTGTGTGTGTGTGTGTGTGTGTGTGTGTGTGTGTGTGTGTGTGTGTGTGTGTGTGTGTGTGTGTATTGAAAGCTCTATACGATTATAAACGAATGAAATAAATATATGTACAAGTACCAATACAATATATAAATAATTAAGCATTACACATTTTTCAAACTGGAACTGCGTTATCTTTTTGTTTTGGTTTCTGTTCTGAGCCATTAACATTTTATTTTTTTTTTTTGGCTTCAGGATTAATGATCAAATATTTATTTATGAAAGCAAAAAGAAAAAACAGAAACAGAAACAGAATAGAAAATATTTACAACAATCGAACAATAATAATAATAATTCATGAGAAAAAATACTTTCGTTATTCAGTTCAGTCAATTAAACTTGAAAAATATTATTCAAAATACAAAAATAAAAACAAGATATTTATTTCTTATTTATATAGAAAAATGCAACAACAAATATCAATAAGGAAGAAAATACTTGTGCAAATATCCCAGAAGTAGAAACAAAAAAAAGAAAGAATCATAAGTTCATCGTTTTCCTTAAAAAAATATCCGATCTAATCGTACAATTGCTCACACCAAAACTTTTTAAATCCCAAAATGCTATGAAACACGCAAACATTCACATATACACATTATACACCTACACACTCACACACACATACATACATACACACACAAGAGAATTGTGATGAATGTTTTAGTCAATTGAAAAATACAAAATAAAAATAAAAGCACGACATCAAAACCGATAAACTTTAGAAGGATGCCAATAAATTTTCTTCATTCTCGAAACAAAAACAGAATAAAATAACAAACAACAACAACAACAACAATAACAAAAGAAAACACGCGAAAAAAAAACTTTTTTTTTTTTTTTACCTTGAGTTTTTCTACACAAAACAAAAACAAAAAGGAAGAAGAAAAAAAAGGAAAACAGAAAAGAAAAATGCTAATAATACAAAATGGGAAAACATCAACGAAAATAGATTGAAATGTCAGAAAATAAAACAAAAATTGGAACAGAAAAGGTCATTTGTTTTTTTTTTCTGGAGAGGAATGACAGAGGTAAATGAAAATAAATTGACGTGAAATCTTTCTATAATTTATAAAAGAAAAAAAAAAAGAAAATAAACGAAAGTTAGAAAACATTATAATAATGTCGGTTGCACTTTATTTGATGAAAGACCAGAGACAGAAGAGTCAAAAAGTCAACTTTGAAGGAAAAACAAAAAAAAAAAAAAAAGACAGAAATGGGAAATGGGAAATGGGAAATGAGAAAGTAGAGGTGATTTCATTTTTGATTATATTTATTTCCTTGTTTTTTTTTTTGTTTTTGTAATTTTATTTTCTAATTTTATTTAATCAAAATTTAGAAAGCCTACAGAGAACATTTTTGTCCATTCCCTAAAGACGTTACATAATAATAATAAACAAATGGGAAATAAAACAACAAATTAGTTTTTTCTCTCTCTCTCTCTCTCTCTCTCTCTCTCTCACTCTAATCGTAGCATTTTTTCCCATTTTTCCCCAAAAAATTGAAATTAAAGTCAAAGCACCAAATATGTAATAATAAAAAAAAAAAAATATGATCAGACATTGAGTGATAGAAATAAAAACTAATTAGATATTTATTAATGTAAGTATAAAAAAAAAAAGCTTTTTATTTTTCTTATTCTCCTAAATAGAATCACATCAAACTATAACAACCAATCAAAATCTATATAAATACCATTAAGTAATCGATTCTGATCTGTTACAGGCTACAAATACAAATAACAACAACAACAACAACAACAAATAAAAAAAGCACACATTGCCAAAATGTTCACTGCAATCTGGTTTCTCTCATTTTACGTCCCTTCTGCTTTTCTTTGTTTTTGTTTTTTTTTTTTTTTTCTGATTTTGTCAAGAATAATTACCACAAATGTCATCCATCAAAGAACAAAAAAAAAAAAGAACAAAAGCAAGCTAACCTTAATTCAATAGAATTGCATTTATTTTTATTATTTTGGAAGTTTACTTTCACGTTTATTTGTGTTGGGTAAAACAAAAATAATAAGAAAACTTTTTGTTTTGGGTTTATTTCATTTTTTGTTGTTGCTTTATTTTGTTGTTGTTGCTTTTTGTGTGTATATTGTTGAATGTATTCTAAATGTTGTAATCAATTATTTATGTGAAAAAAAGAAGAAGAAGACGAAGCAGAATATATAGATGAGTATATAATTGTTCACTTTTATTAGATAATGATTAATTGGATTAATGTGTAAAAGAAAGAAAAAAAATCATTGAATCGATTATGGTGAATTATATTGGAAAGGAGAATCATATAAGACTTTTTCTTCTTCTTCTTCTTCTTCAAAGTGTAAACCAGAAAATATAAAATACAAAATTATAACACAAACAAAAAAAGTATAATTAAAAAGTTAATTAGAAAAAGCTTTAGATTAACGTTAACTTTTATTGTACTTATTGAATGGAATTTAAAAGCTTTGACCATCGACACACATACCTGCCAACACATAAACACATCAATCAGATTCAAATTCAGAGTAACAACAATAAAAAAAGAAAAAAAGAAGAAGATGAATTTTGTGTAATTTAAAAAAACCTTAGCTCAGGTAATAATTTTACAAAGGTCGATGGGATTAAATTGACTGAATTTCAGTGTGCTTTATTTTATTTTACATTTTATTTTTGTTGTTGTTGTTGTATTTTATGTTTTTATTCGTACATAAATCCTTCAATTATTTCCATCTTTTAGTGATCTGTATATTTTTTTTGTCTTCACTGTCCCTTCTGTCCATAACATTAAAAATAATTTACGATTTTTTATATTTACTTCGATATCCGCATATAAAAAGTATAATGTGCTTCATATTTGTTTACTCTCAATAAAATTTAAACATTTTTCTTTCTGTTTTTGTCTTTCACAACGTTTTTTTCTAAGTGCCTCAATAAAAAATGTTAAAAATAAAAAATGAGTAATAAAGTGTCGGACATTTGAGAATATTTAACAATTTTTTCCTTTCCCTATTCAAATATTTATTTAATCAATTTGTTTATTTATTATTTATACCTGCGTTCCTTCTTTTTTTTTCTGTTGGTCAATTTCAAATTCGTCAATTCGTCAAGAATATTTTAAATCTTTCATATGAAGATAATTAAAAATTTGACTTAATACAAATCTTTAGCAAATTGATTAGATAACAACACATCACAGTGAGCTTTTTATGTCCAATAGATAAACGCAGAATTTTTTTATTAAAACATTTAATTATGATTCTTCTGATTTTCTTCAAAGAAAGGAAAAAATGGGGACCATTAGAAACACATTTGAAGTTATTAAGTTAAACAAAAGTCAGATATTTTTCATTTAAAAACAAACAAAAGAAGGTGGAAACAAATAACGACAATTCCGTTTGTTTCCATATCACTTTGTTCAATATAAATTGATGCATTTGATCCATGGAATAAATAAAAAAAGAAAAGTAAAATACAAAATTTTTTTTGTTGGAAAGAAGAACGAATAAAATTTATGTATAAATTAATCATAATTTATTTAGGTAAAAAATAAAATGTCAAAATCAGTGTTTCTTCTTATTCCACTTAATTATTAACACAAAGAATATAAAATATATGATCTTAAGATGAGAAAATTATCTTATATATGAATTATCTGTGCACGTATGTGTGTGTGTGTATGTGTGTGTGTGTGTGTGTACTTGTGTTTTTTAGACATGAAAAGGATGTTTAAAATTTATTATCATATCACCGCGGGATATTAACATTTTTATTGTTGTTGTTGTTGTTGTTGTTGTTGTTATTGTTGTTGTTGTTGTAGTTTCTAGTTTTAAAAAAGAAAAAACGCGCGGAAATTATGACAACATCAACTGTAAATTTTTAAAAAAAGAAAAATTATTGTTTTTTTCGAATTTATAATTTTTTATACAACAAAAGAAAAAAGTATTTTTTATTATGAATGAATTCACTTATATTAATTTATTACAAATATGTATAAAATATGGGTTAACATTATTTATTATTTTTTTTGGTTGTTAAAAAGAAAATCATACAAACACAATCATAATTGATTGTTACTAAACATTCTATAATTAATTTAAAAGAAAAAATAAAAGGAAAAGTTAACATAAATTGTTTTTTTTTTTTGTTAATAAACAAAAATTAAAAATCGACTAAAAATAATTAATTTAAAAAAAAAAAATTTATAAGAAACTAATTATTGAGACAATTTATTTTAAAATGTATACAAAAATTTTTGTACTTTTCCAAAATTCTATTCTTCAATGAAATTGATTAAAAAGTTGTTGTTATTTTTTTGTTTCCTTTTAATTTCTATAAATAAAAAGCAACAAACTTAACGCAACGCACGTATATCAATTTATATAAATTAAAGATTTACAATATTGTGTCTTATAAAGAATCTCCGTTAGGTCACTAGGTTTTTTTTTATTGTCTATTTTAACATTAGAGCTTTGTTAAGATATACATACACACATACATACATACATACATACATACATACATACATACATACATATATACATACATACATATATACATACATTGTAGAAAATATTTGTGACCTTGAATATTGTACACACACACACACACACATGTATATATAAATGCAATTATATCCGATCGCATTTAATAATTATAGTTCGCTCATCATCAATATTGATGAGTAGAAAAAGAAAACAACAACAACAACAACAACAACAACATATAAAGACAAATAAATGTATAAACTTTAATGATTGATGTTTATTTATTTTTGTTTATATTTATTATTATTGTTTTTTTTATTGTTATTGTTTCTATTCATTTATTTGTTCGTGTTTTTTATGTTTTTTTTTTTTAAATCCAATTATCTCTTTAACACAAAAAAACAAAAAACAAAAACAAAAACAAAAAAAAAAAGTGGTCGCGGAATTTTTTAAACATTATGGCAAAAGCCTTCAATCAAAATTGAAGAAGATTTAAAACAAACAGAAACAAAAAAATGTTTAAATAATATTTGATGAAATTGAGATCAAACACAAATTACACTTTGTACGGATGACTCATTTTTTTTTTACTATGATTTGTAGGGTTGTCGTGTCAAAACAAAACAAAAAATTTGTATTTAAAATAAAATGTCATTTATAATGACAACAGAAAATTATTGTAAAAAAAAACAACAACAACAACAACAACAACAACAACAAATAAAAGAACAAAAGATAAAAAAAGCTTCAGGGTGCCAAAACATAGTTGAACGTTGAACTACATATTATGTGTAAAAGTTTGTGTCGTGTTCAAGTTCGTGTTCACAAATAAAAAACGAACAAAAAAAAAGAACCTAGAGAATAACAAAAAAAAAAAAAAAGTGAAATTAAATTACTGCAGGCACACACACACACACACAAGCATACACACACACACAGATACATTTCAATAGATAAATAAAAAAAAAGGTTGGAATAGAAATATTTTTTGTGCAGAGAGAGAGAGAGAGAGAGAGAGCCACGTGTAAAAGTACACACACAATCAATTGTGTCACAAAAACAGTGACAACTTTTCTGTTTTTTTCTCCCCCCCACTACATGCAAAATAATCAGTTAAAGTTTATTTAATGTCAATCAATGTTCGATAGAAATTTTGAGGAATCTCATTGAATAAAGTGAAATTTTTCTAATGTTGACTAATCAATTTTTACACAGAAATTCAAAACGATTAAACTGAAAAGTTCAGATCAATTACACTGAAACTGGTCAAATAATACAAGATTCAATTAGAATAAATTTATTAGAATTTAAGTCAATGAATATTTTAATGAAATAAAATAATCCGTTTCAATTCGCTAAATAATTTTTAAATTAAAATTGAAATTTTTTTTTTGTTTTTTGTTTCTAATAACAAAAAAATTTATAAGGAAAAAAATTTAATTAAATGCTCAGAGAAATAATTAAATCAGTTGGATTTTTTTGTTGTTGTTTTTGTTTTTTTGTTTATTAAATTAATGATAATTATTAAAAAAATTTACCGTGAAAACTTTAATAAGGAAATTAAAAAGAAACAAAATAAAAATAAAAATAACAACAACAACAACAACAACAAAACTGACGAATCAACAAAAAAAATATAAAACTTTTTTTTTTTTTTGCACTTTTATTTGTTTCAATTTTTAACAAATGAATTTCAATTCCATTGAATCATCAGTCAGAATTTTGTTTTTTTTTTTCTACATAAAAAAAATAATTTTTATTTTTTTTTTTTTTGGTTTTCTTAATTTGCAATTTTAATTTTTGGTAGAAGGACAAACGAAACCAACCATAAATTTTTAATAAAATTTTATAACGATGCAATAAAAACAAATATTAGAACATTTCTGTTAAGACACAATTTTTTTTTTTTTGGCTAATCATCTAAAGTTAATAACTTCACACTTGAAAATTTTCAAATCAAATCAAAAAAATAAAACTTAATGATTGATGAGCGAACGGGATCCAAAATATTCTTAAAAAAAAAAAAATTAGAATTTACAGAGAAAATTCTATTCCATCTCTGACACATTACTTTATGTATGGACAGCACACAACACACATCTTTCGATCAAATCAAACTCAATTTTAATCGAACGTTAATTAACAATCCAATAATTCTTATTCCAACCATAAGTGAAACCATAAAGATAAATTATCAATTTTTGTGCAAATTCAGTTTGTCTGAAAATGTCGAGAAATTATTTAAGACAAATTCTCTTTTATTTATAATTAGAAATATTGTGAACCGTACCTTAATTATAAAATTTAAGATAAAAACAAAAAAAAAACAAAAATAAACAAAGCAGAATGATTCAATTAAAGTAAATTCCTGGGTAGAAAAACTAAATTTAAAATCTATTCCCAAATACAGTGAAACTCGGTTATAACGAACTTCACTTATAACGATCTTTCGGTTATAACGAACTTTTTTTTTGGTCCCTTGAAGTTCATTATAACCGAGTTTCACTGTATACAAATTGTGTTGATTTCCTCTTTAAAAAATATCAACAACAACAAACGATGATGTAAACTTTTACAATATTGAAATTGACCAATCCAAAATATTCGGCCATTCTCTTAGCAATGAATCATCCTCCTCATCATCCTGTCTCGTATTCGTATAGACAAAATTAAAATCAAAATAATCAATTTATCAACAAAATCGAAAAAGAGAAAAAGAGAGAGAGAGAGAGAGAGAGAGAAGAGAGAGAAGGAGGACTGTGACTAAATTGCATGCATAGACAAATTTAAGGCTCAGATGTTACATTTTAATGTTTTTTAATTTATAAAATCAGCAACATAAATGTTGAGGCAAAAAAAACAAACAAAACAAAAAACAAAAGTAAAATAATTTTTATATTTCAAACCAAATCAATACCGACAATTTTCAAAATGAAAATGATTTTGTAAAAGAGAAAAAAAAATGGTCAGAGGTTGTGGGTGGAAAACAAAAATAATACAAGAGGGACATTTTGGAAAATGCATAAATTAAAAGAATTATAACAAAACCAATTCAATTTCCATAATAATATGTGATGGGGAGGGGGGGTAACGAACCCCAATCATTTCCGTTTGTTTTTTTTCTCCTTTAAACGATTATCACGTTTGATTCTCAAATGTGATTGTTGGTACATTTTTCAATTTTTTTTTTGTTTGCAATCAAAAATTTTATACAATTGTAAAATCATTACAATATTTTTATTTCAATTACAGTGAAACTCGGTTATAACGAACTTCACTTATAACGATCTTTCGGTTATAACGAACTTTTTTTTTGGTCCCTTGAAGTTCGTTATAACCGAGTTTCACTGTAATTATTTACAATTTTTTTTTTTTTTTTGTATTGAATCTGTTTAGTGTACTTTTTTTTTAAAAAACAACGTTGATATTTTTGTATCAATTTTCTCTGATTTCTTTTTTTTATTAAATTAACAAAAAAAAAAAGTTTTTGATAGAAAAAAAAAAAAAATGGAAAATGGAAAATGAAAATTCATTGATGAAAGTTTTGGATGTCAAACAATAATGAATTTAAAAGTCAATTTATAAACAATGATTTTAAAATGGAATAAAAACCTGTGATTATGATTTTAAATGTAATCTTTAATTTCCCATTGGAAGACTAGGATTAAGATCCTTAATATTCGTTAACATCCATAAAGGCGAATGAATCTTTATAAATCATAAAACTTCCATTAAACTTTGAATTGATTCTAAAATTTATTGTTGATTTATTTGGGCTTGTTTACCGGGGAAAAAAAATTTTCTGTACAAACTTCCAATAATTCCTTTTAAATTGTACAGCAATTGAGGACCTGAGAACTTTAATTGTCTTTAAGAAATCTTTGCAATTATAAATAAAATGTAAATTGAACAAATTACGAAGTAATAAATATTTAGATTTATTCAATGTAATTGATGCAGAAAATAATAGTAAAACAGAAACGGACAAATTGTTATTACCAAATAATATGCATAATAAAAGTGTTTATGGTGAAACCAAATACATTAGACAGGAGGACAAAACATATGTACAATTTTACTTGGATTTGATCAATAATGATGAATATTAAAATTTGTGTAGACATTTATATAATCCTCTGAAATCATTCCTTTCTTCATCTCTACACATTATGTACGTATATATTTTACATACGAATAATTAACTCGTTAAAATTAATTAACAATTGAAAATTACCATATTCTGACGACACAAAACAATCCCCTTTATTTTATTTATTCTTTTATTTTTTCCCTGTTTTTTTTTTTTTAATATTTTTTTTTGTTTTTAAAAAAATTGTATTTTTGTTTTCTATTAGCCAAGCCTAATTTCCTGCGTTAACATATTTTAACAATAAACTTCATTTCATGACATTTTAATTACAAATAGATAATTATAAAATACAAAAAAAAAAACAACAACAAATGAACAAAACAAACATTATTTGATCAAATCAGCCGCATATCAGTCACAATTACCTTTTGTTTTGTTTACTTTTTTTTTTTGTTTTCTCGTCATTATAATTAATGAGCTTTTATTATTATTATTTTATAAATTTTTACGTACGAGTAGAATGAGTAAAAATTTTTGCATTTAATTTTAATTTTAAACAAAAACCATAAATTGCAAATTATTATAATAGAAAATTTGTACATTGTTTGACAAATCTCTCTTTCTCTCTCCATTTCACATTCTCTTTTTCATCTCTATCTCTCTCTATCTTACAATAATAAGAGAGTAAAAATCTGTGTTAAACAAAAAATTGAAATTTGTTGTTGTTTTTTTTCTTTAATAAAATATAGTTAATTTTTAAAATAATAAATAATAAAAAATCATAAAAAATGGTGATTGGATTGCAACCATTGGAATTTGCTGATTGTCAATTAGATAGTCCAGATTTTCGTGAAAATTTAACCAGACATGAAAAGGAATTGGAGAAAACAAGTCAACAAATAAAACGTATTATCAAAGAAGTTAAGGATTTATTTTCAGTTTTTTTTTTAAAAATAATTATTTAGTTTTCTTGATTTTTTTTTATTAAAAATAAATAAACTTGAAAAATGTGAAAAAAGCAGAGACACAAACCTGAAAAATAAATAAACCTGAAAAATGTGAAAAAAGCAGAGACACAAATTGGTATACCTGAAAAAATATTGAAAAAAGCAGAGACACAAATTGGTATACCTGAAAAAATATTGAAAAAAGCAGAGACACAAATTGGTATACCTGAAAAAATATTGAAAAAAGCAGAGACACAAATTGGTATACCTGAAAAAATATTGAAAAAAGCAGAGACACAAATTGGGAAACCTGAAATAAATTGAGGAAAATTTTCTTTTTTTTTTATTATTATGCATAAAAAACATCGCACTGTAACTTTTGTGCTAAAATTAACGCCATCTATTTATCATTTAACGGAACTAATTGTCGATACAACAGAATAACAATTTGTATTATTTTATTGAAAAATTTAAAATATTTCCAACATTTCCGGAATGAAAAGTTTTTTTCTAATGAAAATGAAAATGAAAATTTTATTTTGTAACATTGAATTTGAATCAATATTTTGTTTTATATATATTTTTATATGATTTTAATCTGTTATATGATATCTACTATTATTGACGTTCGTTGAATTTCAAAAGTAAATAAAAAAACTGCTGTTTTTGATTTTGATTAACTAATGAATCTTTTATATTACATTAAACTTTCTTTATTTTTTTTCAACTTTATATATTATTACAAATCAATTTAAAGGATTTTATTGAGCAAGGAAGAAAATCAAAATTCAACCGTCATAAGTTTGATAAAATTATTGTAAAAATTCTATTTAATTCTATTAATTTTTTATAGTAGAAATTAAATATTTACCAAAAGTGTAAAAAGTAAGGAAAGGAACCAGTAAGAAAGAATTATAAATGAAAAAATATAATAGATGCCGCTCCAAATCAACTACATACTTCAAAATTAGCGCATACAATCTTTTATAAATATCAGACACAAACCTATTTTGATATTATAATTCCCGTATTAAGACACGTACCGGCGCTGTTGTTAGTAAGAAGCACCAAAATCTTTTAAACAAATCAATAAAAATCTATTTTTAAATAAATTCGTACTTTTTTTGTAATTACAAACATAATTTCCGCTATAGAATAAAATCGAATTTTAATCTTTAATTTTCTGCATAAATTTTGTAGTTAAATCTAAATTTCACTAATCTAATTTCAGATTATGATGTAATTATAAGTAATTAACAAAAACAAAGCCAAAGGAAACTTATTATTTCTGTAGACATAATCATAAATTAATCTGTTTCAAAGTCTATGCTTTTAATTTTGTTTTTTGTGTATTTAGTTTGAAAAGCTTAAAACTCAATGCTTTTGTTATATTATGTTTAGATTTTAACAATTTAGATTAAAGGTAGGTACGTATAGTTTGAAAATATGATTAATGAATCTTTGATCATTGAAATACAAAAAGAAAAATTATTATTTAGTAAATACTGTCAATCATTTTAATGAGAAATTAGACGCATAAATAAATATATATATTCGTTCTATATATTTTTTTTAGTTTTTTATTAAAATAAATTAAAATATGTCACATTTCTATTATAGTAAAATGTCTGCGTCCAAATAAATGTAGGAGAATGCGAATAAAATGTATATTTTATTTATTTATGATATTTCATGTGTTGTTGTTGATTTATGATATACAAAAAAAAAATATATAATCATAATAAATTTTCCATAATAATAAAAAGACAAATCAAATTTTTCTTCTAAAAACAGAAAAAGGCAAAAAAGAAAAAACAAAAAAAAAATATTTTTTGTATCATCTGATTTATTTAGATTAAAAACGTATCATCCAAAAATTATTCCTCATTTGTTTTTCCATTAACAAATTTCTCCTAAATAAATAAAAAAAACAAATAAAATTATTATTATTAAATTCATTAGAAGTAGAAAAAAAAACCCTTAACCATAAATTGATTTCAGCGGTTAAAAAAAAAAAAAAAAACAACGGGAAGGAATTATCACGGATTTCAAAACCGTCCCAAACAAATAAAAAATGAACACAGGAAAACTGAAAAATATATTTTTCTCCCCAATCATAATCAAATCGAATTAATTTACAATAACATCAAATTTACAATTATCCACTCTCTCTCTCTCGAAACAGATTAATTTATTATACAGAATAAAAAAAAATACTCATTCCATTCCAAATACGAATTAATATCCTTTCATTATATGGATTTGAAGTATGACTGATGAAAGCTCTCTCACATTAAATAATAAATACCCATTTCATTTATGGGTTTTTTTTTTCAGGTTTTTCTTCTTTTTTTTTTTTTGTTTCCTTTCTAGAACAGAAACATGAACAACAACAACAACAACAACAACAACAACAACAACAACAATAACAACAACAACAACAACAAACAAAGTGAAAGAAAATAAGGAAAAAACGAAGTTATGAGAAAGAGAGAGAGAGAGAAAAAAAAACATGCACCAATTCTCTCTCCTCTCCAATATCAAATATGCTTTTCTTTTCCTGTTTTCCTTTTTTTTTCTTTTTGTTTTTATTACGATAAAAACTCTTAACTCCAAAAGACGAGTGTCTGAAAATATCTTTCAATAAATTCTTGTAATAACAAAACAACACCCAAAAAAATAAGAAGAAGAAAAAGAAGAAGAAATTCATACATAAGTTTGTATAGTCGTCATTTTTATTTCATTTTCTTCTTCTAATAAAACAAGATAGAAAGAAAAAAAAAAACAAAACTCCAACTCCAACTCATCTTCCAGATATAGTTGAGGAAAAAATGTTATGTTGAAAATGTTCCGTCCGTTATATGGTCAGAATAATTTATTTTAATAAAAAGAAAAATATTTATAGGAGGAATTCTTATGAATTCCCATTTGTGTTGATGTTAAACATCTAAAATAATGTCAATGGTTGACAATAATAATTTTGCTCTCATTCTTAAGTTGTGCCTTTCTTGTTTATTTTTCATTTTTTATCATCATCATGTTGCTTCTGTCTTGTTTATTTTTTATTCTTGTTACGCTAATCATGGCCGGCTTTGACACAAAAATTATTGACACGCTTTTCCTTTGTTAATTTTTTAGTTTTTTTTCTTTTTTTTTTTATTACTGTGGAAACAACCTTTTATCGGATTACACGTTTTCCTATTTTTTCTTCTCTCTCTGATTTTATTTTATTTTTTGTTTTTTTTTTGTTTGAAAAGGAAAAGTGAAATATAAGGAAAATAAGAAAACAGAAAAATATTGCATGCGCCAAAATAAAGAATGAAATTATAAAGTCAAAATGGGAAAGAAAAAGGAAAAGGAAAATGGTAAATTTAGCGCTAATAATAAAATACAATTTTTTTTAATGTAATGAGCTAATTTGCGTTCGTTCATTCGTGCGTATAACAATTTTTCATTATGCCTTTCCCTTTTTCAGACTTTCCTTCTCTCTTTTTATCGTTTCTTCTCTCTCTTTTTTTTCTCTCTTTTTCACTTTCATTTTTAGTTTATAAAAAGAAAATTCAACAACGAGTTTTTCACATTCCAAATAATATTCAATAACAAAAGAGAGAATGTGAGAGTGAGAAAGAGAGAGAGAGAGAGAGAGAGAGAGAGAGAGAGAGAGAAAAGAAAAAAAAACATAAATAAATAACTGTTGAATTTTCTTCTATTTGTGTTTTGTCTAAAATCTCTAATCAAATAAAATAACTAAGACAATCTAAATTACCTTAAGAGAAACAAATAAAAAATTGATAAGCTCTTTTATTTATAATTTGATTGAACTCTTGAACTTTGTTGATTTGTTAAATCAAGTATAACCAAAAAAGAAATACCACATTTTCTTTAACAAGTTAATGATTTCCGTCAGCTATTTTTTTTTCTCTCTCTCTCTCTCTCTTTCTTCCTTTTTTTATGTTATACTTTTAATATTCACTTTTGTTTTTGTCCTTTATTTACATTGTTGTTATTGTAATAAATGAATAACACAATTAATTATTACATAATTATTATTAGTATATTTAGGTATACTAACATTTGACCATTTCATCAAATCAAATTAAAACATGATTATTATTTATTGTTATTGTTATTGTTATGACTGTTATTGTTATAACTGTTATAACTGACTATGTTATTGAGAAAACAATTTATATATTCATATATATAATAAATAATAATATGGATTAGATTAGAATTAAATACGAGGGGGTTTGGAGAGGATTTAAATTATATCGAATCTGTTTATTCGAACAATTTATAACTGTTATAACTGACTACGAACAAAATATTATTGTGTCCTCACTTAACATTTTTTCTTTTTTTTTATAGCATCAATATTTGTTTGTAAATTATAAATTAATTTTAGTATGTATAGTAAAAGTATTATGTTTAGATTAAAGTTCTATACTTTATCATTTTTATTATAAGAACATAAAGTTTATACGTGTAAAAAAAAAAAGAAAAGTTTTACTTGAAAAACTTTATATCGAATAATGTTTGTAGTTAGAAAGTTTATAGTTGTATCTTCCTTCACCGATTATTCATTTTAGACATATAAAATTTTACATTTATTTTTTTTTTTTTGATATTTCACAAACGTCTAATGAAAATTTTTATTTATGTTAACCTAACTTTATTAAAAGACAAAATATATTTAAACGTTTTGTTAATGAAATATTTGAATAAAGTGAATTTGATCGTTCGAAGGATATTATTGATGAATGTCGTAGACCGTGAAATTTTTTGAGTTGAAACAAAAAATTAATTGTACCAATTTAGTATTGACCCAATTATACCAACAGTTTAAATCTTTATGTGTAAACTTGATAGACACTTGTAAAGACATTAACACAAACAAGAGTAAACATGTAAAAATAATTGATGATCCTTCCCTTTTTTTTTTTTTGTACTTTTCGTTATTAATTGCTTTAAAAAATAAATTTAAAGGAAACAAAAAAATAAAAATAAAACATTTGTATCATTATTTTTTTTACTAATTATTCTAATTTCTTTACCTTAGTTAATGTTCCTGAACCAATATCATTGTGATGTCCCTCTTTATTACGTTCAAAACGTTCAAATTTAAAGCTGTTCGACCGATAAAGTTCATTATCTTCACCACGACGATTACGACAAAGGCGTCGTGTTAAAATATTACCACTTGAACGAGGTCTGAAAATAATAATAATAATAATAATGAGGAGTCATATAGATAGATAAAATGACATTATTATTTTGTGTATAAAAATCGATTTTTTCCCCCATCTTTTTTTTTTTATATGTATACCCTGAAGAGTGCGAGATGTGTGTGTGTATATGTGTAGGTGTAGGTGTGTCCAATAGAAGTTTTTTTTTTTTTTCACTTATAAAAAATATAAAAGGACACCACGCACAACCATTAATAAAATATAAAATTGAATTCAATTTTTTAGTCTGTCTGTCTGTCTGTATACTTATCTGTTTGTTTCTTTTGTTTGTTTTGTTTATTTTCTTTTGGTTTGTGAAAACAAATAATAAATAGCATAAATCTTATTAAAAAACATTATTTTTTGTTTTTTTCTACAAAAACACAAAACAAACAAAAAAACAAAAACCTTTAATCTTAAGAATTTATTAGCACAATAAAATCGTAAATTTTACAATCGATATAATGAAATTTATATTCTTTGTAAAGAATAAAGAAAAAATTGAAAGTAGAAGTAAGAAGAAAGAAAATACAAATCGTTTAAAGAAATAAGGACTATGATACAGATTCTAAACTTCACATCAATAACAATCAAGGGGATGGTAGAGGAATTACAACAAATTATTTTGTTGAATTCTCTCACAATACACAGAAAACAACAAAAAATTTGGTTGAGTTAAGTTTGTTGTAATTCCACAAATGAAAAATATCTTATTACAAATGCCGCAACATTCCACTCTTTTCTTATAAGAAAAATAAATAAATAAATAAATAAATAAAAAGTTTATAGATTTTGTTATAAATAAAATTAATCTCAACTCAATTGATTTTCTTTTTTATTGAAAAATATTATATGCGGTTGAATATTTTGTGTGTTCATGATGTTGTTGTTGTTATTGTTGTTGTTGTAATACAGGAACTGGAAAAAATACTTAAAATTCTTCATCATCCTTGAATGCCCCATAAAAATTCGTTTACAATTTTATTTGACTTAAATTAATTAAAATATTCAATTAAACTTATGTTATTAGTTAGAAATTATATATTTTGGGTAGAAAAAGGAGTGGAGACGAAGTGGGGGAAAATATGTTGGTATTGCGATTCATTTTTAATAATAATAAAAAGTAACGCATAAATTGTGGTTTCTTTAGAATTTATAGATTCAAAAAAAAAGGGGGGGTGGAGGGCTAGAATTTATATTTTCTTGACGATAGATGATAATCCCTTAAATATTATTTTTATGTAAAAAGTTTTCATGTCTTACAAAAAAAAAAAAATTCAAATCTAACAAGAAATAAGAAGGATGAACCTTATTCTAAAGCACATACACACACGCACACATACATACTAACAAAACACACACAGCATCACACTTCTTCCATTTTATTTTGTTGAAATTTTGAAGAATTTTTTGGTCATTTATCAGAAAACATTTTGTGTCCAAGAACTAAAACCATAATTTTTAGTGTATCTGGACAAAGAAGAGAATCTTTTAAAAATATTTCATCTAAAAATTTCCTTCTCTGTTTCTCTCTCTTTCTCCAACAGTATATGAATCTATCTCTTTCTAAATTTTCATGATTCAATATTTTCTCTTTCTTGTATGAAATGTAACCAATGAAAAAAAAAGGTTAAAGGTCGTGTTCTCTAAAGTTGTATGGCTAGATGAAAATTTTAAAAGGTTTTTTATGTTATCACTAAAAATTAAGCTTCAAATACTTTTGTTTTTTTTGATGGCGTTATTGCTATTTTTGGTTCCTTTTTTAAACATCAGAATCAGAGATAATCAACTTTTCTAATTGGGCAAAGACAGTCAGATGTGGGATGAAAAGGAGTTAAAAATTAAATTAATGTTTTGTGTGAAAAGAAAAAAAAACACGAAAAATATTAAAAATTCAATTTAACTTTTTTTTTACATAAAGATTAAAGGATTTAATTCAAGAAGAAGAAGAAATAGAAGAAGAACATAAAAAGTTGAATAAAAGAGGAAATCAAGCAAAATGAAGAAAGAAAAGAAAAAAAAAAGGAATCATTGCATTCATTGCAATAATGCAAATGTAGAGAAAATGGAAAATTTCATATACACAGAATAAAAATAAGAAGCACATACAAAACATCTGTTGAATACTTTACGTTTTTTTTATTCTTCTGTTCTGTTATTTGCCTTCAGCAAAAAAAAAATAATAATAAAAGAAAGAAAGAAAGAAAAAAAAACGAACATTCACAGACTTCATTTTTGTATGTCTGCGATAAGATTTATTGTTTGAATAATTTGAATTTGAAAATTCTTATATAAATTTTTTTTTCTTGCATTTTCCTTTTTTTTTTGTTCTCCTTTAAACAGATTATTGTATTCTTAGAGATTAAAATTTTAAAGATGATTATCGTTTCACAAATGAAAAGTAGAAAAAGTTAAAGTTGTACAATGTCACAATTTTTTTACTGTGACATTTTTTATTAGTTTTATTTAATTTATTTATCAATTTGTAGTTATATGTGTGAAAAATGTGTGTCAGAAATTGATTTGATAAAATACAAAAATATTTCGATGTCATTAATCAGACTAACTAAACATAGATTTTCCAGTTGAACAAATTCCTTAATTCTAATTTGAATTTCATAATTGAGGTGGAATGAGTGAGGTATAATTGCAATGTTTAATTTTATAATTTATTTATACAATTTACAAAAATCGTACTTTAAATAAACAATTTAGTTTCAACATTTGTTTATAATTCAAAAGTTTCTTTTATCAAATCGGTTCTATTGACTGATTTCTGATTAATTATTGAAGATTTAAAGGAGGAGCTTCTTTTTTTTTTTTGTTAGATTGAATTGAATTCAATTCACCGCATATTCACTTAATAATCAAGTATTTTTAAAATAAACAAAATTTAAATCAATAATTTAATGTGAAACTTCTATTCAATTGTTCCGGATAAATAAAGTGAAGAGTTTTGACCCTTTAAGTGAAAAAAAAAAAAAACTGAGAGAAACTTTTTATTTATAAAAACCTTAATTTAATCTTATCGAAAAACAAAAAAAAAGGGAAAACTTTTATTTCATATTTTCATTGGATAAAAGAAAAAAAAAGTAAGTATAATTCATTAATTAACTTCAAATAAAGAAGAAAAAAAAAACTCTCTTGTGTTATAATTATTAATATAGATAAGGGGTAAATTGCATAAGGAAATGGATAACAGAAATTAACAACACAATGTTATCATAAGAAAACCATAAGCTTTAGGTATTTTGCACTTAGATTAGATTAATTTAATCATTGTATATTTACACACCATTCTCTAATACACAATTAGGTAAAACTTTATCCTTAAATATATATTTACGTTTTGTTTTGTCTTTTCTATATTTATGTTTGTATATGTACTTTATATTATAAAAGCTTTGACTAAAATTAGGTTAACTATTAATATCAATTAATGTAAATAATATCAAAATAACATTAAACAAAAGTTTCTAAGTTTTTTCGTTGTTGTTTTGTTGTTGTTGTTGTTTTGTTTGTTTGTTTTTTTTTTTTTTGTAAACTAAATAATGAATAATTAATAAAAATGTTCTTCTCATGTACAAACATCATAATAATAATAATTTTGTTATATCTACTAAATGTTTATTATTATTTTGAAAAAACTTATGATATAATTATTTATAGACGACGTTTATTATATGTAATAATTAACACAATAAAGAAAATTTGTATAATCTAAAAATAATTAAAGTTAATTGTAAAGTTATATTTATTTTGTATGAAATTCTATAAGAAGTTATATTATTTATTTTCAATAGAAAATTCTTTATTTTTTGTTGAATGTGGAAAAAAAAATTGAATAATAAAATTTTTACTATAAATCATAAATCAAAGTTTATTGAAACATTATTTAAGGGATGAAATCATACAAATGAAATTTATTTCTTACACATGTTAGGTTGCAACCACAATGTTTACAAATATTGCACAATTATTTACTCGGAATTCACTTATATGCTATAAATTACTGATTGTAAAAAAAAATTTTTAAGTTAGCACAAAACATTGCACAGAGTAGGTCAGATTGTAGAGATCGTATATTGACGCATATAATTGCAAACATTGCATTTGCACAAGTATCATCTATATAAGAATGCGCAAATATTGCACAATGATAGAAACATTTCTAACGATTACACTGAAAAGATCTCGCAGATTTTACTTTCCATAACTGCAGATACAGAATGGTTTGTTTCACACACACACACGTGTTATACGACATCACAAGAAATGAAAATAAAAAAATTAAGATAAAATTGATAAAGAAAACGTGTTAACGTATATTTATTACATTAAACTCACAACAATGAAATATAATATAAATAAATTTTAATTTGCTATCGTATTATGTACTTCATTGACAATTTAAATTCATATAAAAATAAATCAACAAAAAATTTAAAGATTGCCTATAAATTGAAACTTAAACATCCACTTCACTCACTCTCAGTGATATATAGAAACATAATTGAATTTCTATAGAATTAAATTAAAATTCAACGACTTATTCTATAAATTTCACGCTATCTCCTCTTTCACCCCCCTCTCGCTCTCTCTCTCTCTCACTGTTTGTGAAATAAAGATAGGAAAAAAATATAATACAAGAAAAGAAACGATAAAAAATATTATTGTTCTTAGATTTATAAAACAGACACAAAAAAGAAAATCGACAATGACTTTTTTCCCTAGAATTAAATTTTTGAAATTGAAAAATATTTTCACTCGTTGATTTGAATTTCTTTTTTTTTTTTGTTTTTTAGTCATTCAACTTTAGAAAAGGATTAAACTTTTTAATTCATTATTAATATTTATTAATTATTAATTATTAGACAAATTTAATAATTCATTTTTTCATTTATTATTCACCGACCAAGGTGGCAACATGGCAACATGCTGACGTTTGGAGCGGGGGAGGTACCGAGTTCGAATCTCGACCGAGGCGGGATGGAATTTTTCATTCGGCTAATTATGTACTAAAGATTCTTTCTAGTAGGGTCTCCTAGTTACTAATAACCTTAGTCGTTGATGTACTAGGTTAATAAAAAATTGAAATACATACAATACAATTTATTATTCTTGTGATTCCATTAATTTATTAAAATAATGCAAAAAAAGGAAAATTATAGAAATAAAATCGTGCCTATACAACCAGACGAAATATAAAACAGAAAATGTTTAATTTTTTTCTCTTTCTTATTGATTTTTCACAACAAATACAAAAAGTTACCAAAAAAAAAAATAAAAATACAAATACAAAGTCGAGTATAGTGCTTAGAATATAGACAGTAGAAAAGAATAATAATAAAAATAAGAAAGAAAAGAAAAGAAAAGAATAAGTAAAAAGAAAATGGTTAAGGGATTTACAACAGACAGAAGAATAGAAGATCAAGAGAGCATATAAATTTAGAAAATTTCACATACGATTTTTGTTCGATGTTTATGGGGATTGTTAAAAGAGATTTAGTTATTTCTTCTTCTTACATATTTTTTTTCTGTTGGTCTTCTATTTAACAATGAAAGAGAAAATTGTGAGGGGGAGAATAATAAACCATAAAAATTTTCTAAAAATGAAACAAAATTAAATAGTTTTGATTATCTAACAAAAGACCAAAAATAAAAAAAAGAAAGAGAAAAAAGAAATTTTACTTATTAATTAATTAATTAAAGAAAAAAAAAATCTATAAATCGTCTACTGTATATTATGCAAGAGACAAGTTTGTGCCATGGGATAAAAGATCTAAAGCAAAAAAAAAAAATAGAAAGAAGAACTTTTGAATTAGTTTTTCAAACTGTCTGTCTGTTTGAAATAAATGTGTATTCAGGGACTTTGTGTTGGTTGGTTGTTTAATTTTGTGTGTATGTGTGTGTGTTTTTTTTTTTGCGTTCACTTTTAATTAAAGTAAAGTTTAAGGACCCTTTTTTTTTTGTTACGTTCATTTCCTTTTCTACTTAAATATGTAAAAAGCTTCTGCTTTTAGTTGTAAAGTGTTTTTTTTTTCTTATTTATATTTTCTTATCTAAACTGAAGTGTAAAAGATATTTATTTAAAATTATTCAGCCTAATCTTTACAAATATTAGTGAAGAACTAAAGAAACTAATCAAGCAGTTTCTAAAGATTATGGGCTCTAAAATGAAATCAATAAACGTACAGTAAATGTCCTTATTGACTAGACTTGAATCGAATTTTCATTTAAACACGTCCCGTTAGAAAATAAATTTCCCTTAAATATTACGTTGCCCGTAAAATAATTCCCTAAAGTATAAAGACGATAAATTTATGAATAAATGGAGATGCGAAGACTCTCTTAAAAAAGTAGAAAAAAAAAGGGAAAGAACAAATTTTTTTTGTCTGTAATGAGCTTTTTAGATGCATATTTCCAATTAATTATTTTACTCAATGTTTCATTTCACATTAGGTACAAGTTTGTCCGGACATTATATTTTTTATTAATAAATCAAAAAAAAAAGCTCAAAAATTACATTTAAAAAATTTGTTCAACTTTGACATCAATTAAATTGGTAAAGCTTCATTAATTTTCTTTATTGAGCTTCTGGTCTTAACAAATTTACTTCTAAAGTTCAACTTTCTCACATAAACAAATCTATATTATAGCAAAAAAAAAAAGCTTTCACTATATTTCAAAAGTGTTTCTTTTATTCATTTTACTTTTATATACAATATTTTCATATATAAAAAATATTCCAACAAAAAGTTCACAAAGTGAACTTTAAAAAAAAAACAAACAAAACAAAAAAAAAAAACAAAACCTAAAACCTCCAACATTATGAATGATAATAATTTTTATATATATATATTTATGTTATGTATAACCAACCGCACCATTTAAATACGTTTTTATGTTTTTTAAGCTTTAACACAATCTATATGTGTGTGTGTGTGTGTGTGTATATTAGTGTAAAGAAATAAAAAGATGTGAGAGGCGAGAATTTTTTATAAAACGGAAAGAAAAAAAATAACAAAAACACGATGACAACAAATTCTCCAATGATTAAAAAAAAAAGAAATGTTTATACGCAGCTGGTGTGTTGATGTGAGGAAGATTAAAAGTACCAAAAAAAAAAAAAAAAAATAGAAAGAAAAAGTAAATTAGACTTTTCTAAGTATACATCTAATTCTGATGATTATTTACCATCAAATAAATTTTTGAAGTAAAAGCAAAAATTTGTATGAAACTAATTTACTAATGTATATAATTTGTGTTGTATACTTATATATGTGGAGACATAATATGAAATTGTCACAATAAAATGACAGTTTATTTCTCTTAGGATAGTATAGACTAACTAACTATAACACAAATCCATTAATAATGCATCTAAACTCACAAGGCAAAGGGGCAATTTACCAGACAAATATTATCTCACTTATTCTTGATGCTTTTACTTTGTTTTCTTCTCATCAAATAAAATTTCTACATACATAATTTTCCTCCACATGTTTACATGGAAGTGTGCATTTGTGTGTGTGTAAGTGTTTGTGTTGTGTATGTGTGATTTGTATTAGTTTGTGAGTATTGTGTCATGTAATTCAACTAAATTTATAATATTATGGAAATGACACCGAAAATTAAAGCTCCAAGGAATAAATTTCAAGCTTAAATTAGTTAAAGTCAGTAAACTTAAGTAATTCGGTCGAAATTCAAAATGGCGGAAAAACAAAATGAAAAATTTAATTAATTTAAGGGAAAATTCATTAATTTATTATTTTATAGATTTTACAAACGCGATTAGATATAATTGCTATTTAAAATTACTTTAATAAATAATAATTATTATAATAATAATGTTCAAAATTGTATTCGAATACACAATAGAATATTTATGTGTGTATATTATGTAAGTACTTAAGCATAAAGTACCTATATAGATTTAGGTAAAGTTTACTCACCTGCATTGTGTCATATGTAAATCCCAATTTAAGTGAAAATTAAACATTTTCAATTTTGCGACAGCACGTTGTTTTAATGAAGTGTCTGTTGGTGCCACTAGTATACTAGATGGTAAATTTAATGTTTCATTATTTGTTGTTGAATGTGTTGTTGATGTTATTGTTGTTGTTGTTGTTGTTGTATTTGTATTTGTTGTTGTTGTGCCTGTTCCACCAGATTGTCTATAAAAAAAAGATAGAAAATTTATTAGCACAATAAATAAATGTGAACGTTAGGTTCATTTTCATTTATAGAAAATTGAGTTTAAAAGGTTTAAGTAAATAGGTTTTTTTTTTTGGGTAATAATAATATGTATAATGAACCTCCTTAAATTTAAATCTAAAAGTAAGATAAGCATATATAAGAATAGAACGAATACCTATACATATTATAAAATAGACGAGGTTATAACATTCAACTAAATTACGTTAGATTATATAAAATTTTCATTTGAGAAAATTCAAAAATCTCTTCTTTAAATAATCACATTTTACATTTTCTTTTTTTTTTTTTTTAATGGAATTAATTTTATTTTCTCTTTTAGATTTTGATCTTATAAAAAGATCACATCAAAAAAAAAAGAAGAAAAACTGACTACAACGGAAGCCCGTTATATATTTTTTTTATGATACCCTACATAGGTATATGGAGATGCAGACATTAAGTTAAGATTCATTTTGAAATTGGACCTAGTTTAACGAAGCCATGTTTTAATACTTACCCAACTTCTTTCATTTTCTTTCCTATTTCTTCTTCTTTTTTTTTTTTTTTTGCATAAATAAGATTTAAAATAATGTAATAGAAAAGAAACATATAAAAGAAAATGGAGCTAAGTAATTGAATAGCTTATAATAGAAAAAAAGAAAAACAAAAACACAAAAAAAAAAGATATTTTAATTTTTCCGGAAACATAAAAACAAAAAAAAAAAGTTTAAAGTGAAAACAAAAGAAAATATTATTGTGTTGGTTATAACAAAATGATGTTAGATAAAATTTAAGTAAATACAGAAATACAGAAATTTGTTGCAAAATAATAACCTCAATAAACGCCGGAACTGTTTTTTACATAAAGCACATAAACATACACACACACACACACATACATACATACACACACACACATAAATTAATTCATTTGAAATTAAATAAAATAAACAAGGATTATTCTCAACGTTTTCTTTTTTTTTATGTTTTTAAAAGAAAGAAAAAACAAACAAATTTTGAATAATTTTTATTTATTTTTATCAAAAGATCTTTTGTGTGTGTATGTGTGTGATGTGTGTGTATGTGTTTGTGGGTGTGTTTTTGTATGAATGCCTAAAGTGTTTTCAAGAGAAAAAAAATAATATATTTTCCTTTAAATTTAACTTTCCAAAGATCATATCCTTCTTTCTACAAGTGTACCTTATAATAAGCAATTTAAATATTTCATTTAATCAAAGTCTTTTCTTTAATTAAGTTAATTAAAACAACAACAACAAAAAATTGTTTCCTAGAATTAATAAAAAATAATGTGAAAAATGTTTACAAAATACTTTTCATCAGAATTTCATTTCCTCTTTTTGTTTTCTTTTTTTTGCTTTCAACAATTTATTCAACCCTGAAACTAAACTAAAACAAGGACAATTATTTCCACTTGATCACAAAGGGAGTGGACACAACAAAAAAAAGAAAAACATAAAATACAAAATAAAGTTTTCCAGTAGATTATTTCAGAGTAAATTATTTATGTTTGTTTGTTTGTTTGTTTGTTTGTTTTTTTTTCTGATGAGAAAGAAAAAAAAACTTAATATTAATTGTAAAAAAAAAATAAACGTGCGTGATACGACAGTAAAATATTTGTACTAAAATATAAAATATAAATCAAAAGTTGCAAGGTTTAGTTTTCATTTTCATTTTCATGTGAACTTTGATTTTCCATTATGATGAACCCATCATTATTTTTATGACAATTTGTACAAAAAGTTAATTTCATTTGTACGTCGTTACTTATTATTGCAAAATAAACTTTAACAACGAAGAAATAATATTCACAATCCATTCAACACGAAAAAAAAAACGTCACAAGAAACCAAAATTTTAATTATGTAATTTTTTTGTTCAATTATTAGATAAATAATGCGTATTTGATGCATTCAGTCTGATATGATTGTTGTTCTTTGTAAGGACAACAATAAGCAAATTAATAAGAAAATTTTGCGAATTTTTGTGCAATCTGTGTGCAATCATTGTGCAATCCGTTGGCTGTTGATGATTTATAATAATATTTCCCGTTAATATTAAATCTTAAAATAAAAAATAATTCAATCATTACACTCTACACTAACTTTAAGTTAGTAGCTAAAAAACTTTACTATAAATAATAAAGAAACTTAGAATGTTTATCCCAACAAAAGTCCACTTAATATATGTAATATGAACTTCCAACAGAATCACATAAAAATAAAAATAAAATAGAATTGCGTTGTTTTTTATGAAAGTTATTATTATTTTTTTTTACTGTTTTTTGTTACCGACTTTTTTGGTTTTTTTTCCTTTTTTTTTTTTTTGCTTAAATAAATTTTACGATTTTACCGAATTTTTATAAGAAAACAATTTTCTATGTGAATTAATTGATTATTTAGAGTCAGTTGCTATGATTAGATTAAAATATAGAAGAAGAAGAAGAAGAAGAAGAGAAAAATTCATTTCACCTAATCATAATAATAAAAAGTCTAAACATTTTCTACCAAAAAAAGTTAAACAAACAAAATAAAATGTTATACAAAAATATTTCGTTGATTTTCATGTTGTTGTTGTCGTCGTCGTCGTCGTTGTCTTCGTCATCGTCATCGTATACTCGTTGAATTAATAATATTTTTGGTGCAAAAGTAAAAAAAAAAAGAAAAGAAGAAAAGAGGAAAAATATTATTTAAAGGAAACGTAGAAAGGAAAAGAAAAAACTGAAAGAAACTTTTCAGAAGGAAAAAGAAAAAAAAAATAACATACGTTTGAAATTTAAATAAGTTACATATGTATGTGTCATACACACACACACACACCCACACAAAGTACATTAAATATAAGAATAAAGTATAAGTAAGTTTTATATAGAGAGATTATAAATATGGTAAATAATATTTTACCCACACTATACAAAATATAAGAACATAAGATACACATACATGATACATAATAAATGTTGGTAATAGTAAATTATTTGTATTTAGAAATTTAAAGTTACAAATATTAAGTATCATGTCATAATAATGCAAGAATAAAATATACAAAAAAAAAAAAAACTTTGAATTTCATACACTTTTTTTTTTTGGTCTTTTGATATTTATACAATTTTACAATTTTATAAATAATAAGTTGTAATATTTAATTTATTATTCCTTTTTCTTACATTTTTTTTTTTAATATTCTTTAGATTTCGGATTTCACATATTTTCACATTTATTCTTTAGATTTCACAAATATTCTTCAGACAGATTATGAATAATTCACATCTCTAAATTATAATTTATAATAAAAAATGTTTAATGAAACATCAGTAAGAATGAGTTGGATATTTTTTGTTTGGTTCTCATTCCAAAAAAAAAAAAACAAAAAAAAATAAAGGAATAAAATTTTATTCTTCTCGACTTCCCCCCCAAAATCACACAATTCTAATCTCAAATGACCTAAATTCTATAGTTCAATAGAGTTCAAACATAATCATTCTAATTTAGGTATAAAATAACACAAAACTAACTCCAATTAGTTTCTCTCATAGAACCTCGTCAACCCCATCAAATAACTAAATAACCAATTCACAATTTTACGACACGTCCGTTTTCTTTTTCTTTCATTTATTCTTTTTTCAAAAAAAAAAAAAAAAGATGGAACAATTCCAAGTTTTATTTATTCATCAGTATGACTCACTTGGGCATTATATAAGAATGGTTGGGGTATACATATATAGTGTTTATAGACATCTGTATATTGGGGGTTGTGTGTGTGTGTGTGTATGGTATAAGGGAAGATGAATGTTGAGTATATCCTCCTCTTTATCTCGATATATACTTATATACTATCAGCAACGTGTAGCCAAACTCAAATCAATTTACTCATGGAACAACAATAACAAAAAAAAAGAACCGAGTCATAAAAAACTTTACTATTAAACTGATATTTTAGGTTAAAAATATTTCTTTCTTATAAAAAGTTGATATAAATTACTCATCGTGATATGATCACAAAAAAAAAAGAAAAAAAAAGGGATCTCATAAGGAAAGCACATTGATTTTTATTATAATAATAATATTGTGCATGTTCTTTCTCTTTCTATTTCTAAACTTTTCAAAAGTGGTTCAAATAATTTTAATGTGACAACGAAATAATTTTAGATGATTTAATTTCATTTGCCCCTACTAAAATGACAGTAGAGAAGAAAAGCCGATTTCGCAAATTTTCAAACCCACATCACGTTCCTTTTTCTTTTTTCTCTTTTCGATAACAAAAACAAAGAAGAAGAAGAAGAAAAAAAAAATTGTAAAAAAAAGGAAAAAAAAACTAAAAATGTCTACCTTTTTCTGTTATTTCATTCGTTTTACATCTATCTCACTCTTTTACTCGTTCCATTGAACTTTGTGCTTTTTTTTTTTTTTTTTGGCAAAAAAAGAAAAAGAAGAGAAAAAAATGTAAAAAAAAAAAAAGTATAAAATAAATTTATGGTTTTACGAAAATCAAACAAGTTGCGTGTTGTATTTGGGAAAATTCTAAAGCATTATAATATTTTTCACATGCACACACACACACACACACACACACACATACACTTTTGCATAATTTTTGTTGTTTGCAAATATAAAAGAGTAAAATAGAAAATAGAAAGAAAGCTACAATGGGAAGGGAGAGAGAGAGAGAGAGAGATGAGAGAGAAGTAAACAAATTGAATGCGTTGTTATAATAACGCACGTAACTTTACGTTACGTATGTATATTTATGTAAAATATTTTGTGTCCTTCCGTTTCCGGTTTTTATTTCGGTTTTACTTATGATATTTGTATAATGAAGGTATTTTTCTCAGTGAATAATATTTATTTTTTTTTTCTTATTTTCGTGCAAATCCTAATAAATTTTTCCATAATTTCATGCGCGATAAAGAAACAAAAAAAAGAAATTTTTTTTTTTTGTAACGGAGTATAAATAAATAGAGGAAGAAAAATGAAAAATCGCGCTGAGTCATACATTTATAATTAAGATTTGTCATACGTACATTAATTACACGAGCAAAAAAAAAAAAAAATTAAACAAAGTAAAGAAGGAAAGAACTTGAATAATTATTAACATTTGGAACCTTAAAAAACATCAGCGAAAAAGGGAGAGAGAGAGAGAGAAAATAGTGACATGTAAATTTAATTATCAAAAGTTGCTTTTTACTTGGGTTGATAAATTATGGAAAAAGAAAAACAAAAAATCAAATGGAATGGGAATTGAGAAGACGTTGAAAGAAATAAGATTTAATAATAAAATATGCAAATAATACTAAATCTTTATAAACATCTCTGTCTTGACAGAAATATGAAAATCAGAAGAAACAGTAAAGATAAAGAAAAAAAAAAACAAGCAGACAATAAAAATATTTATATAAGGAAAATGTATAGTAAAAGGAGGCTGGAAAACTTACCCATTACGTCTAGGACGACTACGGCGCCTTCTATTTTTTTTTCTCTCCGACGATGCTGTATTTCCTATTGTCTGATGTTGTTGTTGTTGTTGTTGACTACGACGCGTTGAAACAGCAGCAACATTTTGTGTTTCAGAATTTTTCGAAAAATTTGTCAATCCTTGATTAACTTTACGCCACATACGCTCCATTTTTGATTTGTCACTTTTAATATTTTTTTTTTTTTTTTATTTTTAAATTAAATTTTATTTATACATAAATATTAATTGATCCTAATTCAATTATCATCATCATTAACATTATCATTAAAACATTTTTACCTTGTCACATTTTAATTTAATATTCTATATAATTGAATAAAATATCACAAAAAACAAAAGAAAACCAAAACAAAACAAAACAACTGGGTACAAAAGTTGTACAAAAAAAAAACAAATAACAAAAAAAACCGGTTTTATTTATAGAACTGCATTATCTATTTTTAGAGAAATTTTTCATTTTCACTTATTTTAGAAATTTTCTATTTCCTACATAACTTTCCATTTTTATATCCTATTAAATTATTTTCCTTTTTTCATTTTTCTCTTTTATTTCATGTCGATGACTTATCATGAGACACCATCAAACGAATTAAATACACACACACACACACACACTGGAATTTTATTACAAATATTATTTAACTTTTATTATTTTATTTTATTTTTTGTTTGTAACAAAATGACAACAACAATAAATAGCAACAGTAAGGAAAACACTTTTCATCTGTTTTAATTAAATAACTTCAATTACAATCAATATTTTCATTTTTCTTTTCTTTTTTTTTTTTTGAAACAACCAAAAAATTACAATAACAACAAAGAATAATAAATACAAGGAAAACAAACAAAAAAAAAAAAAAAGAAGAAAATTCGAAGAGATAAGGAAGGAAAGAAAAACTGATAAAAATGAAAGAAAATTATTATTATTTTTATCCTTAGATTTTTCTTTTCTTATTCTGTTTCTTTTTTTTTCTTTTCTTTTTTTTTTTTTTCTTGTTTTTCCTATTTTTCTCGTGAAATTTTTACGACACAAATTTTCTGTTTTCTTTTTTTTGTTTTTATGGGAAGAGAGGGTACTTTTTTTTTGGAAGGCATCTATTGATTATTTCATTGAGATTTTAGTTTTTTTTTTTTTTTTTGTTTGGTTCCATTTTTTCATATTTTTTTTATTTATTTTGATATTTTACTTTCTTCTTTTTTGTGTTTTTTTTTTTTTAATTATTAATTATAAGGAATATTCGAAGGTACATACAATAAAAAACTTCCACTTAGATTTTTAGTAAATTAATTTTGTAATCCTTTTGAACACATTTATGGTTAATTAGATAAATTATGATTAACACAAAAACACTGATTTTTATTCTAATTATAATAATTAATTAAAAACTTTTTTTAAACTTTTGTTATACTAAATACTAAGGGTGAATGAACAGAGATAGATAGATAGTGAAAAAAAGAGAGAAACAGCAAAGGGAAAAAAATCGCTTTTCATTTTATACAATGAAAAATTTGTATAAAAATCACAAAAATTTTATTAGAATTAATTGTTTTGTAATTTATTAGTAATTTGTTTATATTTTTTTTTTTTTATAAATAATAAACAGTTATAAGTGTTAATTAATTAATTAGATAATAAAATAGTCACCAAAAACTTTAGGTTTTCCAGAATATTAAAATAAATAATAATTTTATTGACAAAAAGAAAGAAAAAAAGGAAAAAAAAATTTCCTTTTCGACAGACACGACATTAGATCGTACTGAAATGTTATGGTTGAAGTTGAAAATGTTGAACGAATAATTTTCCCGATATCGGAAAAACTAAAAATTTAGATGCATTTACTTATTTTCAGTTACAATGTTTTATCAAAAGATGGCGTCAATAAATTTTTAACTGATCCGAAGTTGCTAACTGGTCAAATATAACACTGAACTGAATCAATCAAAGCGAAATCAATGAGACTGAGCGAAATAAATCAACGGGGAGAAATTAAAGGAAAAAACAATTCAATTAAACAAACCTTTTGAAATCATTTAATTTCAAGAATAACATGAATAGATAGTAGATAGGATTATATACTACTTTACTTTATAAATAAGTCAATAATACCGATTGCTCAAAAAAATCTTCAAAATTATATCAATAGAAAAGCATTTGTAAGGTTTACAAAATAACATGTAGTTTTTAGTAATTGCTTTGCGAAAATAAACATTAACTTAAGAAATTACAAATACATAATAAAATAAAAATTCGTTAGAGTTATGAGGTACAAACATTTTTAATAATATTTCGTTTTTCTTGAATTGGATGAAAAGATTCTGATTATTTTTCAAATATTTACAAAAATAATCAAAAGAAATATTTACGTTGTAATCTGGAAAAGGGTATTATAAAAATATAAAGCGAACACCTATTTTATTATAGTTTTTATATTATATTTATTAGAAACATTTATCATTAAATGACATTTAATAATTAATTAGGAATATTCAGCATCGAAGTTTATCTTTTCTCTTTAAATTTATGTATTTTTTCCTTCTTATTTTTCCAATCAAATTATTTATTTTATTTTAATTGATAGAAAATTTCTTAATATTTTTATTAGCAATTTTCCAAATACAATTAAAATATAGATTTTATTATGTTTCTAGAATCAATTGATTTATTTTTTCATAAAACAAAAAAATCTACAATTAATGCAAATTAGATTAAATAATAAAGTATTAAAAAGATAAAGTTTGTATTTTGCCTAAAAAGAAACAAATAAAACATCAAATTGGGTTTTTAAATCAAATCAATAATTATTTCATAAAGCAAAAATCTTAATTAAAGCTAAATTTAATGTTTTTTTTTTTTTTTTGGTTTTATGTTCTTAAAACAAGACTTTATTACCCATTTTTATTTGCATAAAGAGAGATATAGAGTGAGATTTTTTTTTTTTTTTTACATTTAATTGTTTATTATTTCTTCCATTTGTTTTTATACGAAAAAAGAAAATTGGTTTCAAAAACAAACAATTCTATTTTTTTAATATCAACAAATAATTAACAAAATTCAACACAAAAGATTACAATTCACTTTTTTATATTAATTATCTCATAATTAATTAATGTTTTCTCAATTTAATTATTTTTTAAGAATCTCATTTTATTTTCAAATAATTTAATTTTACATTTTTTTTCATTGATAGAATTTTTTTTTTTAAAGTTTTTATCATTAATGAAACGATGATTCATATTTTCTTTGAATTTGTTATAAAGAAAAAAATTATATTTAGAAACAATAATAATAAATAAAGTGATTTAATAAATTTCGCCATATATTTGTTGTGTTTCCGTTAATCAGAAGAATTTCTACAGAAAACGTCCGACTTTTATCTTTTTTCTATGTTCATTTTACATTAAAAAAAATTAGAAATAAAACTTAAAAAACTGGTTTCCTTTTTTTCATTTTTAATTAAATAAATAACTAACTTTTTTTTTACCTAAAAAAATCATTTCAGTCAGCGGTTATAATAATATAAATTTTAAACAATAAGAATTATAATTAGTTATTTATTTATTTATATTTATTAGTTATTATTTTATTTAATTAAATTATTTATTATTAATATTTTTTTTTTACATAAAAATTTTCAACCTTCATTTTCTTCTTTTTCATCCGTTGTAATTTTTTTATAACTTCAAATTTATTTTTTACATTATTATTTTCTCTATAATTTAAATTTTTTATCAGAATTAAAAATCATGGAATTTCTTATTTATTTATTTAGTATTTGTTTTTGATCTAAAACATTATTTAAAATGTATCGCCAACAAACCACGGATGTACCCAAGGGGCTGATGGTGGTGGCGTCGGTGGATATATTGTTGGTGATGGTAATGCACATGAACGTCCACTATTATCATGTACAGAATTTGGACGTGATTGCAAATGATAATTACTGGGTGAGAAATGTGCGCCAAACATTGAACTTGTTTGCTGTTGTTGTATTGCTGTTGTTGTTGCATCATGTAACGAATATGGTGATATTTGTGACGACGTATAAGTTTGACGCTGTTGTTGTTGCTGTTGTTGATTGGTAACTGTTTCCGATGGTATGCTCGCACCAAAGCCAGAATAAAAATCAATTTTATCTTGTTGTTGATAACGACATGGTGTATAATTTTTCTTCTCACTTAAATTTTGTATTGTATTTTGTATTGGTGGAACAGGTGGTGATGGAAATTGTGAAATATTATTTTTATCATTTTGTAAATTTAATAAATTGTTATTATTATTAAAATAACTAGTTACTGACGATGTTGGTGTTAATGACGATGAAGATATTTTATTTGATGTATACCAAGCGGAATTATTTGTTATGTCTGTAATACAACCATTTGTATTATTATAATTATCGGAAACAGTTGAAATTTGGGGGCACGTAGGTACCCCCCACCCCATTTCCTAGCTTATTCTTGCACGTTTGTTAGCTGGCGGCTCTGAAGTTTGTCCTCTGACCATATATCTTAATTGTGGCATATATTGCATTATATCACGTACTTGTATTAATGGTAATGTTTCTAATTGATTTTTACCATTCTCATGTAATGTTAATACCTGACGCCTATAAAAAAATAAAAGCAAAAAATAATTAATTTCAAATTTTATAATTAATTAATATTTTAATAATTTGCTTCTTCTTTTTTTTGCCAAGAACAAACAATTTATAAATTTTTAAAATTTATTAGATAATTGCACAATTTAAAATATTAATCAACAAAAGATTTAAATATTGTTTTAACTTACTTATTTCCTTTATATAATTCAATGCCAAGTACTTCCAGAACTTTTTTACAATTTTCCAAACTAATGCCAGGAAAGAAATATTCCTTTAAGTCTGTTAATGTCATCAGTAATTCTGAATATATATATGGTTTCATATTGATACATGGTACCATTACATTTTCAACTAATACTCTTTGAACTTTGTATGGTATATGTGAACCACCAACAGCTACTTCTGGTATTACATTGATCCGTGAGCCAAGCTCTTGACTATGTTGTTGCTGATGCTGATGCTGTTGCTGTTGTTGTTGCTGCTGTTGTTGTTGTTGTTGCTGCTGCTGTTGTTGTTGCTGCTGCTGCTGTTGTTGTTGTTGTTGTTGTTGTCGATGTTGGTGATGATGTTGTGCGGCTTGAGCTGCCGCTTGTGCTGCTGTAACTTGTATTGCACCATGTACAGATGATGATGATGATCCTCCACCTCTACCATTTGTTAATGAATTATTACGTAATTGTTGATGATTAGCATTCGCTACAGCCATTGCAGACCTTTGGGGGGAAGACAGATCAATTACATCTGTTGTAGTTGATGTTATTACGCTCGTCAGTCGTACATTGTTATTATTTACATTATTATTACTTATTATATTATTATTATTATTAATGTTATTATGTTTATGATAAGGAGTATTGTTACGATGATGAAGATTATGATTATGATTAGGATATAATAATTGCTGTTGTTGTTGTTGTTGAATTAATGCTTTATTTGTGTTATTATTAAGAGTTGGATAAACTAAATCTTTTATTGAATCAATACATTTACTAATTGAAATATTGTTATTATTGTTATTAAGAAGATGATAATTATTACTATGATTAGTTATTGTAGAAGAAGATAAAGATGATGGTGAAGGTGAAGATAATGACGAAGAAGAATACATTGGTATTAATGGTGGTAGAGGATGTTTAACATGAATACTTTTAGGTGACGCTCTAGCTGGTGAACTTATGGGACTTATAATGGTGTTTGAGTATTTTGGATATGATAATAGTGTTGTTGACATTGTTGATGGTATAAAATCTATATTACTATTAAGACTTTTTGCAACATTGTTATTATTTTGAAGATTATGATTATGAATAATATTAGATGAATTATGATTATTATTAATATTATTGTTATTATAATTGGGATAGGAGGGAATAACGATTGGATGACTGTTCGAGCGTAATGTTGTTTGACCAGTAACACTAGACCTAGAAACATTATAATGCGTTTTGTTTATTTATTGTTTCCCATTATTTCTTAATTTTTTTTTCTTTTAATATAAAAGTTTTTTCCTTCACTCTTAATAAATTAATTAATTAAATTATTCTTTTTTTTTATTTTTTTGTTTTGTAAAAAAAAAACTTAAAACTTAAAATATTTTCGATTTTGTTGTATATTTTTTTTTTTAGTAGAAACGCATAATGAATCTAGGGCAGTGGTTAACTTGTGCTTTCAATATATTTTTTTTTATATAATTAATTATTATTTATAAAAAAAAATTGTTCTAATAAAAGTATGTATATATAAAAAGATGCATTTTTAAAAATAGGCAAGCAAAAAACTAGACAAGAATAAAAAAAAGAAAGAAAATTACGCAAATGAATAATAACTTAATCAATAATTTAATTTGACGTATAATTTATTACAAATTTTTAAACGATTATTTAGGAAATTTAAAAAAAAAAAACAAATGGAAATATCTGGTTCCAGAATTTAATCCTTAAAATATTTTTATTCTTATCTTGGATCATCGACAAACAAAATATTAAAAAAAAAATTAAAACTAAAATTTTCATTTCCAATTTTCTCTTTTTTTTTTTACAACAAAACAGAAAGTATACTTTTTATTTATTTATAAAAAAATAAATGCACAAGAACCAAATAAAATCACTCTTCGTAGTTTTATATTTTTATGCCCCGAGTATAAAAATTGATGTTGCAGACAGAGAGAGAAAGACAGATTATATTTCAAGATTCACATTGAACGTGATACGATAACTAAAATATAATTATATACGAGTTTAACGAAAGTTGAAATATAGAGGGACTCAATAGAGACACATTATTTTTGTGGCAATATGTTGCGATCGAAATCAAAGAGATGAGAGATCAATGGAGAAATTTTGAATAAAAATTAAAAATGATTTATTAAATTAATTTACTTTTAGATTTAAGTTAAACGTACTTTAAATTATCCTTGATCGCCAAAACAATTGATTTCATAAATTATAAAGATGCTATCATTCTTAAGTTACAACAAAGTAAAGAACAAAAACCTTGAATCAAGGTTTAATTAAAATATGAATGTATGTGTTAATTTTATTGCATAATGCTGTTCGGGCATTAATATTAGTAATTTACCGAATAAAAATGAAAGAATGAAAGAAAGAATGTTATTATGCATTGCACACTAACTTATATATATGATTAGTATATATTTAACCGAATACAAAATTCGAGATTCAAACTCGGTACCTCCCGCTCTAAGCGATATCATGTGGTTGGTAAGAAATAATTAAAAGTAATAATTAAAACAGTGTCCTTGTCCAATATGATCATTTCGTAAAAAAAAGCAAATACATTTATGTAAATTAATTAACACTGTTTGGTTTGGGTCAAAGAGGACAATAGGATCATCTTTGTCGTGACTTAGCTCAAATATGTAGATTTTGATTTTTAAAAACATAAAGATTATTAAGTAAAATAGTCGGAACATTTCAAGAAATGTAAGTTGACTTTTTTAGTGTGCAAATACAAATTTATTAAAAGTATAAACTTCAGTTAACTTAAAATCATTCGATAGTTTTTTAATAATCTCTCATATCTCAGTGATATATTTCTTTCTAATTTTATTCATGAAAAAACTATGATGGTAAAATATCTGAAGTCTATGACCTTGAAAATCTTTAGTATATACTTTCTCTCTAATCAAACTAATAACGCATTCAATTAAGTATATTGTTTTTCTTAGACAAAACAAAACAAAATAAAACAAAACAAAAAAAAAACAAAAAGGAACAAAAGCAAAACAAAAAGTACAACTAGAAAAAAATATAGTCAAAAACTTACATTTGTTGACTAACTGGTGAATTTTGTGTGGCTGATCTGACTAATGGTGGTGGTGCTTGTTGAGTCTGTGTTGAATTCATTGTATTTAGTGGTAATACATTTGAATAAGCGTTAAATTGATTTGAACGATTTGGTATAATATTTTGCATTTGTTGTTGTCTTGCTGTATATGTACGCTGTGCCGCTTGTTGTTGTTGCTGTTGTTGTTGATGCTGATGTTGTGCATGTTGATGTTGTGCCTTCAAATATAAAAAACAATTAGTTTTAAAATTAAATTAAATTTAAATTATTTATGAATTACTTGCGCTTGCGCTTGTGCCATCCGAAGAACTTGTTCTGCTTGTACGGGTGTTAAAATTCCTTGTGATAATGCTGATTGTGCATTTGCCCATCCATTTGAAATTGACTAAAAATAAAATATAAGTTAATAAATTTTACAAAAACTTTTTTTTGTTTATTTTTTAATGATCTTACTTGTGCAGCAATTGAATTAGCTGCTGCCATAGATGCAGGCTGCATTCTTTGTAAAGCGTTTTGTGGTAATGTTGATGGATATGCAGCTGATGTTGTTTTACGTATTGGTAATGTTGATTTCGGTGCTATATTTATAACTTTTGGTGGTGGTTGTGTTGGTTGTCTTGTCCAATGTACAGCATTATTTGTTGTTTTTGTACCAACTAATAATTGTGAATCAACAACTTTACTCGGCCAATAATCTTCAAATTCTGTACCAGATGGAAAATAACTTTTTATATCTGTTAAACTAATAACAGCAACAGAATCACTAGCAAATAATTCATTTCTTATTCCTTGTACTTTACAACAAAATTTTAAATATGATAAATCCCATCCAGATAGGTAATCAGCTTTTTGTTTTAAATTTTCTGTTTCACCTTCAAAATAAAATAGTGGTACAAATTTTTGTGTTTCCCTAACAGTATAAGGTACAACAGATTCCTTATTTATTCTTATAAAACCACATTTATCAGATGGTCCTGTATTACCTAATAATAATTTTTTATAACAAATATCAAGAAATTGATAAAATTTATTAGCATCACTTAAACGTACAACTAAATCTTTAGATGGTGAAAATTGTTCTCTACCAAATTGTGAATCACTATGTTTATGATTTATTTCATTTAATAAACGACTTTCTGTTTCTGTTATATAATAACTTCTAACACATGTACAACTATATATATCCTGATGTAAATAATTTAAATATTTATTTAATAATTTCATTTCTACCATACGTACAGCACAATATTTTTCTGATTGTCTTAAAATATATGGTATATTTATTTTACCAAATGTAGCCCAACCAAAACGTCCTCGTAAACTTTCATCATCACATGTTTTTTTATCATCACCAGTTAATGCTATTGCTGCATTATCAATAATATTAATATTATTTATATTTTTATTTATTTTATTTAGATCAGCGGGTGTTGTTATTTTACGTGTTAAATAATTTAATATATTAGTTTGGCCTGCTGTTGTTGTTGTTGTTGCATTTGTATTACCGCCACTACTATTCCCATTTAAATTATAATTAGTACGATGCTGTTGTTGTTGCTGTTGTACAGTGGCCTTTACTGATGCAGCTTTATGTGCTTCCATCATCTTTGCTGCAAGCTCCCTAATCTCTGCCTCATCGTGTCGTTCTTGTTTAACATTAACTGAAGCAATTGTTACTGTTGAATTTTGTTGTGGTTGTTGTTGTTGTTGTGTTTGTTGTTGTTGCATATCTAAAAGATTATTATTTGTTGATGATTGATTTGTTGTTGTCACTGATGCGACAGCGGAAGACATTTTTTCTGTGTTTGAAATTAATTATTAATTCAAACTTTTCTTCCCTCTCTTTCTATACTATTTATATTTCTGAATTAAATGAGCGAGAGTAAAGAGGTAAAGAAAACTAACATATAGTAATTAAGTAGATATTTAAAAAATTAGGAATAATAGATTTGACACTTCTATAACACAATTGTTAATGTGTTTTTTCTCGGTTTTTTTTTTAAATTTTTTTTTTAACTTCACCTATTATTATTTTCGAACGTAATAAGTAATAAATAAATAACTATAAGTAACTATAACTAATAATATTTTTTTGTGTCACTAAATTATTCTAATTATTAGTCTTGAGAAAGCCATTTTTTTTGTTTTATTCTCCGTCGTACAAAATGCTTAAAACTCATCAAATTTACAGGGTTTTCGGTCCACAAAATGAAAAAAAAAATCACTGAAACTCATAACCACACTTTCACTGCATTTAATTTATATTTTGTATCTTTTTTATTGTTTAGCACTGATTTTTATTAGTGAATTAATCAGATAATCATAACTATGTTATTCTTATAAACATTTATATTATTATAGTTTTTTTAACATAGATTTTCCTGACCATCATTATTTAAGTTTCACTAAAACAGTCTTTTCTCTTGTTCAAAATGCCCCAACTAAAAAAAAAATATAGTCTCGAGCCAGGCTACGATTTAATCGCCCTCATTTTTCCTCCACCTGTGAGTCATATTTTTCTATGGCGGCCATTTCATGAAATTCAACCAATCACATGACGCCATTAAACAATAAAAAAAATATACGCAATCATTTTGTTTATTTAAAGGTACCTCGAAGAGACTATTTTAACGGATTTCATCTTAAATGTTCTTAAATACGCATTATATACTATACAAAAAATCACATATATGAAATTTTATTGACCTTTAATATATGGTCCTTCAATTTATTCAAAAATATATAGTATTTTTAATAAAAATATATATTCGGGGCCTGCAAAAGCGGACTACTTTTATACTCGCAATGATTTTTTATAACAAAAAAGACCTCTTAGGAGACTATAGCAAACGATTTTCAACCTTATTCATATACGGAATAAGGAAATTAAAGTAGCAGTCAAAGGTTTTATTGTATAAATACGCGAGTAATTTTTGTATTTTTTTTTCTATTTGTGAGAAAAGAAAAAAGATATGTATGTGCATATAATATTGTATATAAAAGAATGTAGGTATATGTGTGTGTATGAGCTCGATATATAGAAATTAGAAATACACCCAAAATTACAAAGAATTTTTTAATGAATTTTTTTGGTGGAATTTATTTTTTTGCTCTTTTGTATCGTTATATTATATTGTTTTTTAAATAAAATATGATATTAAAAAAAATATCCTTAATCAACAATATGTATCCTAACATCAATATAAAAAATATTTCAATAAACAATAAATAAACTTTAGATTTTTTTTCTCTATCTTTCACGCTTCTCGTATTTCTTTCTCTGTAACTAAAAATCGGGGCCTGTCAAGAGCTTATTTCATTTTTTGTACACTATATATATGCCGTTATAGAATACATAAAAGTAACTTCATAGTCTCTCGACAGGCCATCTGATTTTTATTAATGTTTTTTAATGAGATTAAATAGAAAACAACATTAAATATTACCTTCACAAATATCTTCAAATTTATTTTACATTCAATTGATGATTTCAAAAAAATTTCTGCGAAAAAAAAGGTATAATATAACAAATGAATTCTTAGAAATAAAATAAAACCTCGAAAAAAAAATCAACATATCTACAAATACTCTCATGCATAGAATCTTTATTGATGTGTTTAGGCTTAAAATATTATACACATATGCATTAGTTTTACATTTACACATGCATGCATAACGGTCAACATACTACATACATGATGTACAAATTCTTTCTTACTTTCTTCTCTTGTTTTTTTATTAACCGCTCGCTAACTCAATAAAATAATAAAAGTAAATAAATTTGTAAGTATGCATGTAATATTATTTGTGATATTTTTGTAATTAAGTAAAAAAGCACATACATTGAAATATAATGTTTGGGTTGGTATGTATAGTTTTAGACGAAAAACTACATTATTTTTCATTCTCCGTCTCCTTCAAAATCTCAAAAACAAAACATTAAAAAACGCAAAACCTTATCTTAATCCAAGGTTAAATTTTCAAAAAATAGTCTCGTTCGAGGCCCTTATAAAAAGTTTGACAATTCAAGTTTTTTGTTATTCACACTCAACCAATACCTTTTTTCTTCATCATACAATGTAACTGTGTGCTTAGTCTTTTGTGTAAATGCACACAATCACAACAAATATTTTATATGTGTGTATATAATATTTTCTTAAAATTTATTCCAATACTTTCATGAATCTATTTTTTTTTACGACATAATTTTTTTAATGGTTGCATATTTGATGAATTACACTTTTGTGTAATATTGTGATATATTGTAAAGACATAACAAAATTCTTTCTCATATGTTATTTATTATTATCACAGGGAATTCTTCAAATGAAGAAATGCAAGCACGTCTTAAAGCTCTGAAACATATGCAATTTTATATTTATTAGCTATTATAAATTGAAAACAGATTAGATTTTCAAAAAATCAAATATTTATAGTTTATTTAATTAAACGCATAATGGCAAATGGAAAAAAACCGCACTGTATTTGAATGTATAAGTAATAAAAATGGTAAATTATTAAAGTTTTATTGTCAAAATATATTCATATGTACATATAATGTAAAAATGAATTGTTTGATTTTATCAATATTTCTTGCATTTTTAAACGCTATATAATAATTTTATTTTTTGTTTTCATGCCGCTAAAGTTCATTGTGATTTTTTTTTAGTTTAAGCTCAACAAGTATATTAACTTTTATTACAGTTAAAACTTAAAGAGATTACAATTGCTTATTGTGATCAATCATTATTCTGTCTTACGATACGAATTTGATTTCGAACTCATTAAATGAATCTGAAAACAATGCTTACAGGGTTATTCACTTAAAAATATCTTGTATGGGAATGTGTACACCGTGCTTTCGTTTATCAAGTAGGGTGATGAAATCGTGTTGTCGGTTAAGCGACATGAACTATGAACATGAATCAGCTGTTTATTTGACAATCAAGAAAAATCATAACAATAAACAAAAACATTGTTTTTACGTATTTTTTTTATGCCAATGAATTCAGTTTTTTATATAATATTATTTAATTAAAATTATTTTTATTTAATATTAATTACTGCAAATGCTAAATACATAAATGCATGTGTTACATTTAAAGTAAGTTTTAAAGACATTTTTGAAAATGTGTCTTGATACTTGCCTCCTGCATTCTTAAGACGATGTTGAAAATTAACAAAATATGGCATGGACTCGTAGTTTATTAAATTGAAAAAAGTTTAATAAAGAGTATGTCGCTGAAAAAATGTTTACAGCTTCTATTAAAAAAGAAACTTTAAAGTTTCAACTCTAACATTTTGTTTTTTAAATTACAATTAAAGAAAATGTATATATTTTGTTTAAAAATGTTTATTTTAAAAATAAGTACAAAAGATTTCTTCTTTTTTTTTCAATTTTTAATTTATATTAAAATAAAAAATTTAAAAAAAAAATATTTTCTGAAAAAAACAAAAACAATTTATCACAATAAAAAATTAGGAATAGTTATTAATATTATGATTATAAATAATAAACTTTTATCACATGGAAATTTAAAAATAAATAATACTTAAGTTATTAAGGAAAAAGCCACATTATATTTGCCACTAAGAGCGAACTTCTTTCAATCATCATTGTCTTTCTTAATATTGTAGAAAATTCTACTTAGTCATCGAAATTTTAAATAAAAAAAAAAACAACCATTAAAATTTTAAACAGTCATACTGAAAATCCAATCTACATTATGCATTTTAAAAATAATTTTTGGCAATTCAGGAGAAAAATACGAAAAAAAATTTAGATTGATTTGATTAGTATCAATAACTCAATTAATTATCATCTCAAGTTTTTAAGAATTATGTAGCTATTTTAAATGTTATTTTACGCTTTTAGTAATGAATTTATTAAATGTTTTAATTTGTAAGAGATGGGATTATTAATTTATAATGTTGAAAGATAGATGATAATTTACTACTAATTTATTTGTTACATTTTGTTAAATTTATGTGTGGAAGAGAATCACCTCTGTCAATATTTATTTTTACTTTAGAACTATATGTTTATGTTGATTTGAATTAATATGAATAACTTAAAATTTGATGCAAATATAGTTGATAAATTTCTAATCAGGATAGGCACGCAAAATTATTAATTTTATTATAAAATCATATTAAATATGATTAGACCCCCCAGGTAGCACATCTAATAATTGTAAAATGATCATGACAAAATGTAGGTAATTATTAAATGTTTGCAGTGTGAAGTCTTTTTATTGATTTAATATGTTTCTTCTATCAACTCAATTAAAAATATGAAAAGCATATTTTTAGTTTTGACAATTTCACGAAACATTATATTATATTTGTCACAATTTTTCAAATAATTCACTTGCAGATTACAAAAATTTCCAATTTTCGTATTATCAGAAAAAAAAATAGAATAAGGTTCACAGTTAAATAACTTGACACATTAAAGCCAATAAAAATGAAAAAAAAAAAAAACACTTTATTAATTTATTGAAAATATTTGAATAGGAAAAAAATTCAGAACAAACTTAAAAAATTCCAAACGAAACAAATTTTGATTAGCACGCCCAGGTTATAAAATCACCATAACGAAGAATATTTTTGATAGACTTTAAATCAATAAAAAAAACATGTGCGATTGTAAATATGTAACAAATATTATGTATGAATTTGGATAGGAAGTATGTAATTATTTTATGGGTTGACACCTCACTATAGAAATAAAAGCCACAATAAGGAAAAAATCTGTTATAAAAATGATCATCAAGCCTGATTTTGACATTTACAATCAAATACATTTATATGAATTTGGGAAAAGCATAAGCATATTTTCGTAACCAAAACCTAATTTCTGATAAATTTATTATTTATTTTAATTCTTTTTTAATTATTATTTAGAATATAATCATTCAAAATATTTTTCGGCATAAAATGCACAAAAAATAAAAGCAAATTTAATACATACAATACACAGCCAATATAAAATTTCTTATTACAATTAATTAATAAAGCCAACAGATAATTATTTTAGAACTTAAACATGCAAATTTATTATAAAATTGAGTTAATTTAGCATTGTTTAATAAAAAAATATTTAAAGGCCAATTATAAAGCAAAAAACATTTTCATACACAAAAATTTATACAATTGAATAAGTTTTTAGCCGTGGAATATTCTTTGTAACTTTTTTACTATCTTCTACCATAATATTCTCACGATTACGAATGTGCAGATTTTCTAATGATCCACATTGTATAAGTATTGAATTCAAATATAATGGATCTAATTTTTCCTGCAAAAAAATGTTTTTATTATATTGATATACTAAACTTAATTAACATATTCTGTAAGTTATAATAATCAAAAACTATTCACACTATAACTTTTCTAAAATACTAAAATCCAAGTTCACTGTGAACAGAGTTCGACTTCATCAGATCTTTTTAATAATTACCAAAGTGCATTCCAAATCTATCTCCAGTAATTCTTTACATTTAGCGATTTCAACAAATGATTTTATAGTTATATTTTCTGAATTAAATATACGCAAATGTTTTAAACCCTTTAGTCTTGAAATTGAGAAGCCGGTAGCTATTTTTCCAGGCACTTCAGGTATTGGAGGTATACCTGATTTTAAAGTAAGAAATTTATGTGATTCAACTATTTACAAAATTAATGATAATTATATTCAAATGGCATCATAAGATCCTTATACTTTTCAAATTGTTTTCGCTACAAATACTAAGGGTTTGTGTTATTTGTTTTACTACAACTGATTGCAGTCGTCGTTCAATTCAATCAAATTAACAGTATATATTTTTTCTTACCAGTTAGACCATAGTCAGTTAATTCTGAGCATCGTCTCATGTCCAATACTCGCAACCAAGGCAAATTTTCAATAATAGATTGAGCATTTACATCGTTAACCTCGTTCATCCCTAATGTAAGAGTTGTTAAGTTCCTATAAAGTTTACACACGCTGTCAATAAAAGCATTTAAATCAATGTTTTCAATATCCGAATAAATATTGAATTCTAATTTTACTAAATTGTCATTTTTAAATTTAGCAAAATTTTTTTTCATGCCATCAATAATTGCTTCCGACACACACCACATTCCAATAGACTAAAACAAAATTAATATTACGATTGTGTTTGTTTTTATGTAAATTGATTGATTTATTAAAAATGTGGTTACCTTTAAATTGGTTAATTTGTACAGTTCTGAAACACCAGCTTCTGTGACTTGATTGGAACCAGAAAACTCGAGTAGTTCTAACTTCTTCAAACTGTTACTTATTGTTGCCAAATGACAATCTAACAAATACTGACTAGATATTTTAAGAATTTTAAGATTCTTTTGAGTTTTCAAAAAGGTTGAAAGCTTTTGTTCATCTTGAGATTTATAAAAACAAACAACAATTTCTAAAACTTCTAAATCTAATGTTTTAATTTGTGAAAGTTCATAGAATGTTTCTTCATTCCAAGCCCATCCGTGAATACTTAAAGTTTTTAATTTCTTTTCTTGTTTAATAATAAAGTGTTTAATTAAATTCCAACTGATATCATTTTTGTCCGATGGCGATTCTTGATTTCGAACTAACACCAAATTTTCAATATTTGGCATCAATTCAATTAATTTGGAAAAAACAATATCAGATAATATGTCATATTTGATATCCAATGTTTTGATATTATCTAGAAACCCATTTAGACAGTCTAATTCTCTCAAATTTGGAGAAGCTGATATATCAAACAGATCCTCAAACATTTCCATTCTATTTAATTCTAAAGATTCCAGATTAGGTAGGTGCTTTAGAATTACTACTATCTTACAAATTGAAACTTGACAATCTACTAAACTTAAATATGTTAAGTCACGACCAAAGCGAATCCAAAATTCTTCATCATCTTCAGCATTAAAATCGATTGACTTCAGCGACAAATTTAAAATTTTTCTTTCACTTTTTAACCAAAATTTTATGTCTCGATTTGAACGTGTGAGTTTCATCGAATCAAATGTAATTTCAATTTTTTTTAAAAACTTGTTATCTTGAGAAATTGTGTTCCAACGTTTGCAAGTTTGACCACATGTTAATAAATCCCCTAACGATAAATAGTTGAAAATATTACGAATTATCTGAAATAATTATTTGTAAATTACCGAGTAATTTTAAAATTAAAATAACAATACCTCACTGGGAAGAAAATCCAAAGAAAAATCCATACTTGAAATGATTGTCTTTAATCAGCTACCTTTGATAACAACACAATGCTTATTTATAAAACCACATTTTACATGCAGCTGATATAAGGTATTTTAAGTTCTGACAGGTGTCAAACCCAGTAAACAATTACTTATAGCTTCCGTATGTATCTTTACCCTTTCCCAGTAAGCATGTTAATGTAGCCAAATGTCGTTGAGTAAATGTTTTTATTCGGATGTGTTTATGAATTACCCAGCTGACAGTTGATGATAAACCGAGACAGAAGAAAATAAAAAGAGATGCATATTTAAGAGAATGAACTCTATTAAAAAGACGGGGCGAATTCAATGAGACAGGCCGAAATTAAAAGAAAAGCAAACACAGCCATAAAAGATGAACCCTATCAGAACAAAATGCTACAAAAACTTTCGTTGAATTTGAATTTTTAATCGTTATTTGGATTACATCTATTCTGAGCAATAATTGAAAATTATTTAGAATTATTTCTAACTTATTATTTTAATTTACCTAAAAATGTAAAAATAGTTTAAATTTTTATTTCTCATTATAAAATGGAGATGTTAAAATTATTTAATTAATTCCATCAAAAGTTTAAGAACAAAATGGCGATAATTTCAATTTTTTAAATGAACAAATATAGTTGAAAGAATTTTTTATTTTCAGTGCTATAAAATTTGGGAAAATGGATAATTAAACAATTGTATTTTTTTTTTTAATATGTATATATTTTAAGGAAAGAACCACAATACAAAACAATTGTATCACGAATATTGCATTATGTTTTTTTTTTAAATTTAATTTAATTATTCAGATCGAAAAATATCGATTAAGCGGCAAAAAATTTTCTTTTTCATTTTCATTATTACATAATATAAATTTTCTATAATAATATAATTTTTTTTTTTGTTTTTATTTTTAAATAATTTTTTTTTAATTTTTTTTTTTTTTTTTTTTGTCATAAACCCTGGATCAAAAATTCAGGCATTTTCATGATTTTTCTTCTTTTTTTTTTTTAAGTATTCTTCTTGATGAGAACCAAAAAAAAAAAAAAAGAGAACACAGAATAAAATATAGTAAATATTTTTATTCTTTCGATTTTTCCATTATATATTTTTTTCCTCCTTTTTTTTTGTTTTATTTTATTCATTTTACTTTTTTTTTTTATACATTTTTAAACACGCACAAAAAATTGGTAAACAAAAAGGGGAAAGAAAAAAAAAACGTAAAAATTTTCATTTTTTCTTTTTATCTTTAAAATACTAAAAAGTGTATATTTTTCAATAATTAATTGTTTATGATAAATATAAATAGTATAGTATAATTATATTTATACTTATACTTATACTTATGCTTTAATATATAATTTTTTTTTTTATTAGTTTTTTGTTTTTGTATTTTTTTTTTTTTAATGGATTCTGGCACACTTATACAAATATAATAAATAATTTAGTTTGTTTTTTTGTTCTGTTTTCTTCTTCTTATTTCTTATCGAATGAAATTATTTTTCATTCTTTCTCATTTGGGTAATTTATTGAATTACTAATTAATAATTGTTTGTTTGTTTGTGTTGATTTACACAATACATACATTGTTTGTATGTGTGTGTGTGTGTGTATCATATTTTGTTTTATTATTTTATTGTTTAGATTTATCATTTTCTTCTTCTTCTTATTCTTCTCTTATTTTTCTTTATTATTTAATAATATATGTTTGTGTTTAATTATATTTAGGTTTAGGTTTAGGTTTAGGTTTTTTAGGTAGATGAGTGTGTGTTTGTGTGTGTGTGTGTGTGTGTAGGTAGTGTATATGCATTTGGTATACTTATTTGCATTTCTCTGATTTTATTTTATTTTATTTGTTTTGTTTTGTTTTGTTTTTTTTTTTTTTTTGTTTATTTATTAAGGAGAAGTGAAGTCCATCGGTTTAGTTTATTTTTTTTGTTTTTACTTTATTTACTAATTTAAAAATATGAAGAATTATTTATTTAATATTTTTGGAACAATTTTATTCACAATTATTTAATTACTTTTTATTGTTGTATTTTCTTTTTTTCATTTTATATTTTCATCAAAAAAAAAAAACATAAACATAAAACATGAAACGTAAAAAATAAAATGTTCAAAAAGATAAAATTAAATTATTGATTTTTTTGTAATTTTACATTTAGAATTGAAGACATTTTTTCTTTGTTTTCTTTCGACTAATTAATAAAGTTTTGAACCGTTTTTTTTTTTGTTTGGTGTCGTTCTTAACGACATTCTTTTTTTTTTGTATTTTTTTAAATTTCGAATAATAAAAATATATAAAAATTTATGTTAAAATGGATCCCAAACACGTATTAATCGTTTAACAAATAGGACAATAGTTTGGACAAAACATAGATAATGTCTTTTTGTGGTCTCTGTTTTGTCCCTTAATTTAAATTATAATTTTTATGTACCCTTTTTTTTTTTTTTTTTTTTTATTTCTTATGTTTAAATACACAAGACAACAAATTCTAATAAATATAAACAAAAACAGTGTGATAAGACCCAAAAGATAAACTAAAGAAGACAGCAACAACAACAACAACAACTTAAAAAAAAAAAAAAAAAAACAAAAACAAAAAAATAAAAACAGAAGCAATTTATCGCTTAAAAATTAATACTCATTTATTTTGCAATAAAAAACAAAAATTAAACAAAAATATAAAAAGTAAAAATTAAAAATTAAAAAGTAAAAATTAAAAATAATAAATATAGGTTGTATAGGTACAAACATTACATTTTTTGTCATATTAAAAAAAAAAAAAACCCAAAACCAGGAGACAATAAAAAAACAAAAGTTTAGGAAGGAAAAAAATATTTAAAATTAAAAAAGAAAAAAAAAAAACATTTATGTGTAAAAACAGACTAAATAAAAAACACTTCTTAAAATTATAGTTTTTAACAATTACAAAAAAAAAAATATATATATACTATGTTTGTATGTTTGTATGTATATATGTATATGTATATGTATATGTATATGTATTTTTAAGAACTTAAATTTAGGCGTCATTTTAAAAAATTAAAAATTAAAAATTAAAAAATAGAAGAAATTACAAAATAAACACGAAACAAAAAAAAAACATAAATGATTTCTTCTAAGGGGTAAAAAAAAAAAAAAATAATAAGGTATAATTAAATAAGTAATAAATGTTATAAAAAATTCACATTAAAAATAAAATTAAAACAAAAAAAAAAATTAGGAAGAAAAAAATTACAAATTTTTCATGTTGTTGTAATTTTTTAAATTATAAAAAAAAAATCCATTTTCTAAATTGTTATTTTTTTTTTTTTGTAATTTTTTTATTTTTCTTTGGAATCGACAATTTCTCTCTTCTGTAAATATATTTTTTTTTTATGTCTAATGAATTAATTTATATTTTTAATTATTAATTTTTTTTTTCTTTTTGTTTTTGTTTTTGTTTAAATATAATTAAATATACCCCATTAAATTCGTTATTATGACATGACATGGACTAAGACACAATAAAAAAATTGTATTCGTTTGTAAATTTGAATAATTTATTATTACTTTTTATTTTACTTTTAAATCAATTTCCTTTCATTTCCTTTCGTTCTTTTAGTTTTAACCACTTTTTACTTTTCTCTCTCTCTCTCTCTCTTTCTGTTTTTTCATTTATTTTCAATTAATATAAATTGTTGTTTGTTTTCCTTTTTTTTAGTTATTGTTGTTGTTGTTGTTTTCTTAAATAAACAAAAAAAAAAAAAAGAAGAAAAATAACGAAACGCAACGCAACAACCAGGAAAACAAAAAAGAACAGAGAAAATAATTTTTTAAATGAATTAAAAAAAAAAAACAAATAAATAAAAAATTAAATAATTTCAATTGTGCGTGTGAAAAACTCATTAAAAATATTTGTTAAAATTTTTAAAAATAATTTTTAAAATTTATAAAAATTTTTAAATGAAACTTAAAAATTTAATTAAGGGTATTTTTCTTTAATTCTTTTCTTAATAATTAATTTAAAAAAAAAAAAATTTGTTAAAAATTAATAAAAAAATTGTTTAAAAACTTAAAACTTAGGACGATAAAAAAAAAACGATGGATAGATTAAAATTAAAGTTTTAAAAAAATAAAAGACAAGACAACAAAAAGAAAGAAAACAAAATGAGGTGAAGTGGGGAATAATAGGGAATAAAAACAGTCTTACAGAAACGCAATTGAATTTCTTTCTAAAAACTAACATATTTTTTTTGTTATTATTTTTTAAATATTTAACAACATTATTGTTTTCTTCGTCTTCATCTTCTTCGTCTTCATCTTAATTATTTAATAAATTTTTAATTGATATTTTGGATTAATAAATAAATAAAAAAATTAACAAAAATAAAAAAAAATACAACAACAACAACAAACAAATTTAATTAATTTAATTGTTTTTATTTGTAGAGAATTTCCGAAAAATATTTTTTTTTGAAAGATTTCAAAATTTTTAAATAAATTTTTTCTTCTAAATGTAAAATTGTGCTGGGAGAGAAAAATACAACGTTAAGTTTTCATTTATTTTTTCTAATTCAGGTTTTTTCCTTCTTCTTCTTCTTCTTCCTCTTGTTTGCAACTTTTTATTGTTTTAATTGTTTTATTTTTTATTTTGTTTAATTTTTATTTTTATTTTTTTTTTTTTTTGTTTAAATTTCAGTAAATATAATTTTTGTTTTGTCTATTTTCTTGTTTGTTTTTTATTAATTTTTAAGAGGTTAATTTTTTCATGTTTAAAAATTTTAAATTTATTTATTTTTATTATTTTTAATTTTAATTTATTTAATTTTATGTTTAAAATATAGAATGATGTGATATGTAAATTGCGCTCAAATATTCAGTTGTTGATATAAAAAAAGATTAAAAAAAAAAAAAGAAAAAGGAAAATAATTTTCACTAATTACGAATTAATTTAATTAATTTAAAAAAAATTGTGGCACAAAATAATTATTTTACACGTTTTGACTCTTTTTGTCTTCAATTGGATTTTTACCATTTTTTTTTATTATTCGTTTTTAGTAAATTACACAATTTTCGTCGACTTCTTCTTCTTCTTCTTCGTTTCATATTAAATTTTTTTTTTAGTTTATTATTTTTAGTGAGCATTTTTTTGTTTTTTTTTTTTTTTAGTTTTAAAAATATTTTAAGTTTAAAATTTATGTACGTCGCTAAAAAGGATTTTTAATAAAGTTTAATTAATTAATTTTTTTGTTTTATTATTTGACTAACAAAAACAACAACATCAACAAATGACGATCACACTAATTATTTTCATTTGATTCTTATTCTTCTTCTTCTTCATCTTGCTGTTGTTGTCGTGTAAACAAAAAAACACAAATAAAATATAGAACGTGAAGCAGTTTGTTCCTTGTCTTTAATTAAATAAAAAATAAGAAAGAGAACAACAACAACAACAACAACAACAATATGGATAAAAATTGAATAGAAAAAACTTGGCTTTAAAAAAAATATATATAAAATAATTTTATTTTTAATTTTTGTAAAATTTATTTGTAAAATTTAGAATTTTCAATAAAAGTTTTTAAGAAAAAGAAAAACATTTTTTTTTTATTTGTTACGATTTTTTAAGTTATCATTTTTTTTTTGCTTTTGTTTGTTTTTTTCTTTAATAAAAAAAAAATTAAATAAAGAAAGAAAAACAAATTGTTTGTGTGTGTGTGTGTGTGTGTATGAATGATAAAAATACATCACGTTAAAAATGACGTCTAGATAATTTAATAAATTTAAAAATATTTGTACTAAAAACTGACTAAGGGGGAAAAAAATTAATTTCTTTTTTTTAACACGCAACATTTATCAATTTATTATTATTATTTGTTCTGAGCAAAACATTTCAGTGAGTTTGCTTCTTATTCTTCTTCTTCTTCTTCTTCTATTTTGTTTTAACTTTTTTTTTTTTTTTTTTTATTAAAATAAATGAGTTGAGTTGAGTTGTGCATATTATTATTTTTTTCTTCTTTCTCTTTTTTAAATTTTTTTCTTCTTTCTCTTTTTTAAACTGGTTTATGTTTTGTCTCTCTTCTACATCTAAACTAAATTTTTTTATTTATTTTTTAATTGTATATTAATTAATTATAATTGTAAAATTTAATCAAAAAAAAAAAAACTACTAAAAATACTAAATAAACTTAAAGATAACAAAAATCAATAATGTGGTGGTTGTTTTATGGGGGTGGCGGCAGGAGAAAAAAATAATAAAATTATTACGATTAAAAATAAGTCTACAATTGGAATGCCATAAAAATATTTAGTTTATTTTTTAAGGGAAGATGTTTTTTTTTTTTTTTTCAAATGATTTCGTTAAAACAAAACAAAATCAAAGAACAAAAAAAAAACGAGATTCTTAAAATTAGAGCAAAAAAAAAATTATGGAGGAACAAAAATCTTAAAAATTACATAAATTGTGTTGGTAAAAAAAAATATACATAAAATTGGGGTAAGGAAAAAAAAAATTGTACAATTATTTGAACGAATTATCTTAATTATTTGTATTTAATTTTTAATTTTTAATTTTTTTTGTATCCCCTTTGAACAAAAGGCGAGGATAAAAGAAAAATGAAAATGGAAAGAAAAAAGAAAAAAAAAAACGAACGAACAAACAAACGCAAATCACCATTTTTTGTTTTTTGTTTTGTGTTTTTTTGTTTGCACAGTCTAAGCTCCTTGTTCCTAAAGGAAATATATAATTGTTCAAAATAGTTTCTTTTTACTTTACTTTAGTTTAACTTTTATTTATTTTTTACGTTTAACAATTTTAATTGAATTTTTTTAATTAATAATTTATAATTAAAAAAGAATTGATTAAATAATGTCACAACCATTTATGGTCAATTATACTGATTGTTACTTTTGTTTTATAATTTTATAATTTTATTTAAATAGATATATTTTTTTTTTTTACTTTAGTTTTAGTTTTTGTTTTCATTTGAATTTCTACATTCTACATTCATTCTAATCATCTTTCATCTTTCAACATTTTATTCATTAATTCATCATAATCGCGTCATATTTTTTTTTTTTATTATCAAAAAAGCACATTAGTTAATTGAGAGATGATGATTGGGGTAAATATTTTATTGCTTTTATTTTTTTTATTTTATTTTATTTCTCTAATTTTTTTTTTTACACGAGGAAAATTTTTTTTTATTTTTAATTTTTGCTTTTGTTTCGTTAAGTTTTTTTTTGTTGTTTTGTTTTGTGTTTGAAACAGAACAGAAATTGTTATCTAGATTTAATTATTTTTATTTAATTATTTTTTTGTTGTTGTCCAGGTCCGAGTTTATTAATTTTACGTTTAGAATAAAAAAGAAGAAAACACGAAAGGGTTAAGTTTCACGGAAGCTTTTTAATATTTGTTATTAAGCTTCTATTTTTTTTTTTTTTTTGTCTTTACGTCTTTCTTAATAAAAATATGTATTGTGATCAGAGAGATGGAGTGAGAGAGACAGAATTCTAAGATTGCGTTTTTCTTCTTTGATTTTCTTTAAAGCCAAATTCAATTTAATTTCATAACTGAATTTAGCTGATATTGCTCATTTTTTACTGGTCGAATCTTCTTCTTATTGTTAAATTTTATTAAATTAAATATAAAAACTGAGACAGTTTTTTTTTTAGTTTCTTGTATTTTTTTAATAATTAAAATTTAATTTGTTGCCTAAAATAAAACAAAGTCTTCTTTGGTATCCAACATTGACTGATGCGTATGATTTAATTTCATTTAACTGGATGTTTTATAATTTTTAATTTTTAAAATTGTAACTAGTTTTCTTTCTTTTTCTTTTTTTGAGGCAAGGAAATTACAATAACCGCGAACATATATTTATTTAGAATAGATAAACAACAACAACTTTAAAATAAAAACAATTTTTGTTTTAATTATTTTTTCTTATTTAGGAATTTGCACAAATCTTAGTAATTCTTGATCATTCTGTTATTTCAATTGAATAATTTAAATTCAATCAATCCCTTTCTATTTTTTTTTTCTTTCTTTCTTCATTCTTCTTCATCTTCTTGATCATAAATATTTTTTAATTGTTTTTGTTGTTATATTTACTTCTTCTTTTTCTTCTTCTATTTCTTTTAGATTATTATTATTATTATTATTTTATTATTTTTGTTACATTTTCTCTTCTTCATCCTATTATTTTTAATACTAAAAAATATGAATATATATTTTTAATTTAATAATTTAATTTATTTAATGATTTAATACGTTTTGAGGAAGAAAAAAAACAAAAAATTAAAATTAGCCACGATAAAAATTTTGACAAAAAATTGTAAATATTTAATATATAATTTTTTAATTATGTTTTATTATTATTTGTTCTTCTTTCTTCTTTCGCTTTTATATATTAATTATTTTAAAAATTTATTATTTATTTACTGCTTGATGTATTTTTTTGTTTTCTTTTGTCATTCCCCCTTTTTCATCCCATTTCTATATATTTTTATATTTATTATGATTTTATTTAGTAAATATAATTACTAATAAAATACTACAAATACTAAAAAGGAACTACAACGTTTTTCCTTTTTTTGTTTTATTAATTATTAAGATTTAATATTTTATTTTTATTTCTTGTATTTTCTTCTCATTTTTTGTTGTGTTTTGTTGTGGGGAAAATAACAAACACAATATTTTCTAAATTCATTCATTTTTTTTTTTAAATATTTAATTTTCTCTCCCTTTTTTTTGTTTTTTTTTTCTGTAATTTTTTCAATTATTACAAAAGTTAATTTTGTTTTGTTTTTTTTTTTCCTATTTCCATTTATTTTTTCTTCACTTATTTTTTTAATTTATTTAAGTTCAATAAAATATTCTTCTTCTTTTTACTTTTTTTTGTTTTGTATTAATTAAATGTAAATATACACGTACATATATATATATAAATTTACATAAAGTTTTTTTTTTTTAATTATATAATTTATTAATGTAAATAGACAAGGCATACAAAATTTTAATTATGTAAATTTCAAAAAATCTTTTTTCTTCTTCTTATGTTACAACCAAAAAAAAATAACAAAGAAATGAGCTTTTAAACCCCCCGCCGAGAGGAAATCATTTATTTATTTTGATAAGAAAAAAAAAAATTAAATTATTCAAAGATACGTTTTTGTTTTTGTTTTGGTTTTCTTAGGATAGAAGAAAATTAATAATAATAATAATAATAATAAATAAATAAAACAGAAGAAACAAATCATCAAAAATAAATTTCCTTTTTTTTTAAAAAATTTAATAAATACAAAGAGTCGGCAAAAAAAAAAAAGAAAAGAAATTTCCACTGACAATTTTAATTTCTTCCGTTTTTAATTTGTATGGTTTTTTTTTTTTACAATTGAACATGTTGTATGGTTTTGTATGATACCATTACACTCTTGTATGGTTTTTGTATTTTATTTGTTGATTCCGTAACAGGAAGAATCAATATAGTGTATTTGTGTTTAGGTTTTTTGTTGTTGTTGTGACGTGTTGTGACGTCGTTTGTCATAAAACAAAATGTCAATTGTTTACAAATAATAAAACAATTTGTAAGTTTTTTTTTTTTTTGTTTCTTTTTGTTAAGAATAAAATAGAAAAAAAAAGGATTAAATATATCGTGTGCCCCTAAGATTAATAGTTATTCATTTTGTTTTTTTTTTTTTACTTAATTTAAATAATTTTAAGAAACATACATTTTTTCTTCTTCCTTTCTTTCTTGATATTTTTTTTTTTTTGTTTTTTGTTTAATTAATTTTTTATTTTATTTCATCAATAAAAAATAATTGATTTTTTTTTCATTTTTGATTTTTTTTTTGTTTTAAAATAACAAAAAAAAAAAAATGAAACTTATTTTTTTATAATTTCCATTTACTAAAATTTAAATATTTTAATAATTTTTTTTTTGTTAAATTTGAATTCTGTGCAAAAGAGCATTTTTATGTTCATTGCATTTTTTTTTTTTTTTGTTTAATTAATTATTTCATCTTTTCTTTTTTTATGTATTGTCTTTAGCTTAGCTGTTAAAAATATTTTTAAATTTTTATTTATAGGTTTTTTTTTTGTTTTTCTTTTTTAATATTTTTTTTGTTAATATTTAATTACATAATTATTTTTTTGTTTTTTAGAGTCTAAAAAAATAAACAGCCATCTTTCGAACACAAATACAAAGGTAAAAACTTTTTTTTTTTTTTTTTTAATTTTTAACTTTTTTTTTTCTTCTTAAAACAAAAAAAAAAAAGACTAAAAAACTCAACAATAAACAAATAATAAAAAAAAATAATTAAAAATAAAAAAAAAATTATAAAAAAAGAAAAACAAAAACAAAAAAAAAACATTACTAATTTTATTTAAATTTACAAATATATTGGAATTTTAAGAGAGATCTTAACGATTTATATTTTTTTAATTAAATATTTTGATATTTTTTTTTTATTATTTTTATTTAACAAAAACGATAAAAAAAAACAATTGAACATTTTTTTTTTTCGTTTTTTTGTTTTCGTTTTTTTTTTTTTTGTTTTCTCCGAGTTTCGTCTTTTTAAGAGATTTCTTCTTCTTCTTATTTTGTTTGTTTGTTTGTTTTTTATTTCCTAAGTCTAAAAAAGAAAATTATTTAAACGCCCACAATAGCATAAGGTGACTAGGAAGACATAAAATGTGAGGCGTGTATGGTAAAAGAAAATTACAAAAAAAAAAAAAATTTGAATTTCAATTTTTTTTTTCTCTTTTTTCTTTTTAAAATTTTTGAAAAAGTTTTTTTTTTTTTATTTTTAAAAAAGAGGAAAACAGAATTAAAAAAAAAAATGATTACATATAATTATAATTTTTGTTACAAAAATGTGCAATAGCACATGATTTGAATAATAATGAATTTTCCTTAAAAATGATTAATTTTTTAATTTATTTAAAATTTTTTATGTATTTTTTTTTTTTTAAATCGTTAATTTTTTTTTTTAATTTTTAATCGTTAAAATCAGGTGATACTAAATTAAAAATAAATCTATTTTGAGAAATAATTGGATGGAATGATTTTATTTTTCTTTAATTCTTTAATTATTTAATATTTTTAAGTATTATTTACATTGACGCGAAATTGTAAGTAAAAAATAAAATTCTTTTTTTTTTTCTTTCTTTCTTTCTTCTACTTTTAAAAAGAACTCAGAAACCTCCTCTCTCTCTCTCTCTCTGACTGACTGACTCACTCACTCTCTCTCTCTCTCTATCTTATTTATGATAAGGGAAATAAAAAAAAAAGGGGGTAGAGAGCGTGAATTTTATTTGATATTCATTTCATATTGAAAACCTGAATATAGTAAAAAAAAAAAAAAAAATATGTAAAGAAAAATAATTATTAATGTCTACACATATAAAATTTTTGAGGTTATTTTCTCTCCAACAATACTAAATATTGGAGAAAGAATGGAACTAAAATATTATTACATATTTATTTATGGAACTAATTTGAAGCAAATTTTTATTAATTTTCTATTTACTAGAAGATTTTTGTGTTTATAAATTTTATTTATGTTTTAGTTCCATAATAAATTTTCTAAGTCGTTGATTAGTTGCGAGTGGAACTTATGTGTGGAACGTGGTTTTCTAATTTTCATTATTTTGTTGTTTTTTTTTTTTGATAGTTTTACAAAAAAAAAAAATCAAACTAGACGAGAATTTTAATTATATTTTCCGTTTAATTTAATTATTTAAATTTACTTAATTACTTTTTTTTTTATTATTGATTGATAAAAATTCATCTAAATATTTTATTGGTAAATATTACAATTAATAAATTTTATTTTTTACTCTTTGAAACGCGTTAATGTTAACAAATACTTCCTTCATTTATTTATTTATTTAATTAATTGTTGTTGTTGTAATAATGCAGTTTATTAGTATTATTTAAAATAGCTCGAAAAAAAAAACACAATAAGTCAGTAGAGAAAAAAACAACAACAGAAAATACTTTTATTTTTTGTTTGTTTTTTTTTTTTTTTTTGGTACTTTTTCTTAACAGCAAAAAGTTGTTTTTTTTTTCCCAAAATATAAAATATTTACACGCTATAATTTTACATTGATTTTTTTTTTTTTTGTTTATGGAAAATTATTAATTTATTGTTTAATTATTTTAATTGATGTTTTTTTTTTTATTAATTAAATGTATGCTTTTTTTTTATTATTTATTTTTAAAAGATTTAGAATTAAAAAATCGCAATTGGATTTTATTTGTTGTTTTGACAGTTGTTGTTGTTTTTTTTAAATAAATTCTAATCGAATTTTTTCTGTAGTGATAAATTTATGGGATTTATTGCAATCTATCTAATTCTACACAACAACATAATTGTATGTTTTCTGTAGAGAAATTATTGTAATCCACAACAACAGCAATGTCTACAACAAAAACAAGGAAAAATTCTTCATTTTGTTTTTTTTTGTTTTTCTTTTTTAATTATTTTGTATTTTCTTAAGATTTTTTCTATTTTAAAATATGTAAATGTTAAATGTTAAATTTTTTTTTTTCTATATAATTTTTTTTTCTTTAATATTTAATATTTTAGTTTTTTTTTTTTTTTTTTATAGCCAAAAATAAAAGCATATTTTTTTTCTTTTCTTTTCTTTATTTTTTTTTTTTCATTTAAATTGTGTATATATCATAAAATAATGGCAATATGGAGTATCTATTTTGTACATATGTCTACTGGGTGTAATTTGTAAAAATTATCAAAAAATTCTATCACAATACCGCAATGTTTTTTTTTTTTTTTTCTTTTTATTTATTTTTTTTTTTAAATTTTTTTTTTGTTTTTATTAATTTTTGTTTTTTTTACTTTTTCAATTAAATTGTAAATACACGAAGATAAAATATTTTTTTTTTTAATATATTTTTATTCAATAATTTAATAATAATAATTATGGGGGAATAAGAATTAGAATTTTTTGTTAAATATATTTTTTTCCATTTTAAATATCGTCCGATATTTTCCTTTTGTTTATTATTATTATTATGTTTGTTTGTTTGTTTTTGTGTGTGTGTGTGTGTGTTATTTTTTCTATAGAAACTCGAAAGAAGTTATAGATTTGGATTTTAGAGGGGATATAGAGGGGAAGTAAAGGATGAGTAAAAAGGAGAATGAGAACCGCAAACACAACCGGCGATTATAATTAATTATTTGGAATTTGTTTTTTAATTTTTTTTTTAATTTTCCACGCATTGTCGAAATTGAATTCATTTTTTAAGTTTTGTTTAAATTTACTAGAAAAAAAAAATGGAATAGAATAAAAATATTCCAAAAAATTCATCTGACATTCTTTTCGTATTCATCTTTCTTTCTTTCTTTCTTTCTTAATTTTAATTTTATTTTTGTTTATTTTTGTTTTTGTTTTTAAGTTCAGTACATAAATATTTTGTAAAATTGATGGTCAAATTTAAAATTGTTTTAACTTTTCTTCTTCTTCTTTTTTTTTTTTTTTGTTTTGTTTTATTAAAATTGATTAATAAATGTGTGCAAACATTGTGTAAATATATAACTTTTTTTTTATTTATTTATTTTTATTAATTTATTTATTTGTTATTTTATTTTTTTTTTAATTTCGTTTTTTTTTTTTAAATTTTTTTTTTGTTTTTTTTTTTTTTATTTAATTTATTTATTTATTTTTGTTTTTGTATATTTTGATAAGTATAGCGTTTTTCTTCTTCTTCATTTTATTTTACTTAAATAGTGAGCATATTTACATAAAAATATTTTTTAATTTATTTTTGTAAATCACGTAAAAATATATTGAAATGTTGTAATTTGTAATTTTTTAACTTTGTTTTTTGTTTTCTATGCGTGTGTGTGTGTATTATTATTTTTATTTTTGGTTCTTAATTAATTTAAAAATGACCAAAAAAAAATTAATTTAAATTCAAAAAAGTTTCGTTTTTTTTTTTAATTTTTAATTTTTAGAGATAAGGAACGAAAGAACTTTTCTATTTTTTTATTTCAATATATTTTTTTCTTTTGTTTTGTTTTGTTTTTGTCTTAATTCATTTTTATTTTTGGTTTTGTTTTGTGTTTCCTTTAACATTTTTTTAATTGATTTTATATTTATTTTTTTCCCCGGTTTTGAAGAATTCATTTTTTGTTTTTGTCTCCCGATAAAAAAAATACAACAATTTATCTAAAAAAAAAAGAAACAGAAAAATTCGATAATAATTAAATTTTTTTCTTTAAAGTTTCAAAATTGGCTTCATTTTTACATTTATTAAAACATCACAAGAAGAGTGGGGAGAAGCGCATAGATGTGTGTGTGTGTGTATAAAATGTTAATTATTTTTCTTTGTTTTTAAAAATAGGAAAAAAGAAACAATAAAAAAAATTCTCGTCAGGTAAAATTCTTCTTCATCTTCTTCTTCTTGGATTTGAGGATATTCACAATAAATAATTTTTATTAATTATTTTGCAGTCATTTTCTTAATCAAGTCTTCGTCTTTTCTTTATCGTAATATAATTATTTATTTTTTATTGATCGAAAATTCGCATTAATTATTTATTATTTTAATTTCTATTTTTAATAAAATGTGGAATAATTTTTGATTTCATTTTTAAAAGTTTTAATTTTTTTATTCAAAAACAAACAAAAAAAAAACATTCTAAGGAATTTTCTAATTTTTTTTTTTTTTTTGTTTACTAAAAATTTAATTATTAAAATTTGTTTATTTTTAGTTTATTTTGTTTTTTGTTGTTGTAATCATAAATATCAATAATATTTTAGACGTTTGATAATCGTTGGTGTGAAAGGAATTAAGGATTTTGTTGGAAGGGGTGTGGTGGTGGTGGTGATGATCGTCTGGCAGATAAAGAGCGAGGGATGATGGGTGGGCGGTGGTGTGTAATTAATGGTGGAAAAAAGGGAAACTTTAGACCACTTCTTCTTCTTCTTCTTTTTACATAAAAATATTTTTTAACGTAACGTCACTAAAAACTGGATTACCACTTTTTTTTTTTTCTTTTTTTTGTTATTAAAAGAATTTAATTAATTTAAACTACGATATTATTAAAAATTATCTCTTATTTTTTTTTAGTCTCTCTAAAGGGGATTGGAAACAAAAAAAACGTTAATTAATTTTTATTAACTGTTTTTTTTTGTTTTTCTTTTCTAAAACAAGAAAAGAAATTAATTTTTTTTTGTCGAGAAAAAAAAGGAATAAAAAAAAACAACAAAAAGTGTAAAAGAAAAAAAATAAACAAATAGAAAAAGTAAAAATGTAATTATTAAATTCGTTATTGTCATATTTTTCATAATATTTCCTTTTTTTTTCCCCTCAATTTTCTTCTACTTTTTGTATTCTAGAATTTTTTTTAAGAGTTTTTTTTTTTTGTTTCTGGTAAGTTTATTTTTTTTTTTTTTTTTTTTAGAGGAAACAAAAAAAAGTACAGAATATATTTTGAGTGTTGGAAATTTTAAACTAATTTAAAAACTCATAAAAATATATTTGGATATTTCTGAGAAAATTAATTTTGTGTTTTTCATTCTTTCTTTCATGTTTATTCTTTTATTTTTCTTTTCTAAATCTAAGATTAAAAACAATAAAAAAAAAAAAACATCGATAAAACCAAACGACGACTAAGGACACGAAAATATCCTGTAAAAACTATTATCACAGGCATGGTGAATTTTTTGTTTGTTTGTTTTGTTGAAAACTTTTCTACAAACAGAAAAAAAAAAACAACAAAAAATAAATACAAAGAATGGACTTTTTGTTTTTGTTTTTTTCTTTTTTCTTACAAAATGAAAAATTTAATTAAAAAAGTAAAGCGCATTTTTCACTGATATTTAAAAAACATTTGAATAAAAATAGAGAGAGAGAGAGAGAGAGAGAGAAAGAACATCACATGGCAAGAGATGATGTTTGTTTTTTACATCATTTGAAAAATTTCAATATTTCAAAAAGTTCGGGATATTAAAGGGAACAAGAGAGGAGAATAACAGCTTCCGCAGAATAATAAACTACAAACGAAGCGGATTTACATTTAAATTCATTTCTTGGTGTGTATTGATTGATTGATTGATTGTTTGTATGTATGTGTGTGTGTGTGTGTACACGATATTCGTATTATCTTTGTGTTTCGCATTAATTTATTTTAAAATATAATTGTTTGATTTAAGTAACTACTGCCGTATGCGGGAAAGAGAGGAATATGGATAAACGTGCGATCGAGCGCACACACGCAACATACAATTATTATACTTTTATATTTTGTTATTAATTACTTAATTTCCGTCTTCTTCTTCTTCTTGATTTCACTTAAAATCTAAAAAAAAAATCTGTTTCGATTTTAATTTGCAATTTTTTAATTGAAAATTAAACAAATTCTCTGTTAGAATTTTTCTTTCTTTCATTCGTTTTTTTTTTTTTGATTTAGATCATTTTTTTTGATACTTAACAATAAATATTTTCTTTACTTCAAAATTTTTGCTCTTTAAATATTTTTAAAGAAAAAAGAAAAACAAAAAAAAAAAAATAAATAAATAAAAACTTTTAAAGATTTTTCATTTTTTTTTTTCTTCTTCTTCTTCTTCTTCTTATTAAAAATTATTGATATGGTTAGATGGAGTCGTGTTCAAGAGTTTTTATTATTTTTAACTTGTTTTTATTTTTCCCACTTTGGTTACCCTTTTCTCTCTATTAATTTAAAAATGTGTTTATTTGTTTTTTTTTTTTTCTATTAATAAAATATTGTGTTTCGGAACGTTTTTTTTTTGTTTGTCTCTTTCTCTTTGATGATAAATTTTTGTTAACCAAAAAAAAAAACAATTAAAACAATTTTTTTTCAAAAACAAATAAATTCTTTTTTTTTTTACCTTAAAAACTTTTCTGTTTTTTTTTTTTTATTTGTTTAATTTTCCTTTCTTTTGGTTTTTCTAATTTTAAAAATATAAATTTTCCTTTATTATTTTTCGTTACGTCTTTTTTATTGTTTGTGTAAATATTGCTTCTCTTTGTTTTTTTTTTATTTAAAGAACAATAATTTTATTTTTGTTTATTTTGTTTTTTATTTTAAGTTTTGCGCATTTTTCTTTATTGATTTATTTATTGATTCTTCAAATTATTTTTTTCTTTTTTGTTTTTTAATAAATTTGTTTTAGATTTTTTTAGAATTAAGTTTAAAATCAAACTAAATCTACCCGGTTCTTTTTTTATTACAAAAAAAAAAAGGGCGGCAGTTAGGAAAAGGGGAGTGTGTGTTGTGGTGGGGGTGATTTTTTTTTTGTTGCTTTTATTTTATTTCTTTTTTCTTCTGCTTTTCATATTCAATTTATTTATATTTTCTTTCATGTTTTTTCACGTTTTCTTCTTGACTTTTAGGTTTTTTTTTTACGTTTTGCTTTTTATTAAACCACACTTTGCTTATTTATTGTTTATCTAAATATATTTTACATATATTTTTTTTTTTTTGTATGTATTCTCATATTTTCTTCATTTTTCTTTTTTTAATTCAAAACAAAAAAAAAAAAAAAAAAATCAATATTGATTTTCTCATGAGAATTTTTTTTTGTTTTTGTTTTTTTTTTCTTTAATTTTTTTTTCTTCAATTTTTGAATAAAATTTAATTTTTTTTCAAAAATTTTTTCTTTATTTTCTTTTTAAAAACTAAACGGCTAAAAACTAATATTTAATAATAATAATTAAAAAAAAAAATAAAAAAGTACAATTAATTAAAATTGTAAAAATCATGGCACTAGATTTAGCGTTTTTCTTTTAAATTTTTATTTTCACATATTTTTCTTTTCTTTAATTTTAATAAAAATTTACAAAAAAAAAAAAAAAAAAATGAAAAAGAGAAAAAAAAAAAAAGAAAAAATTTTCTGAAGAGGAGAGGAGGGAGAGGAAAAAATATATTAATCGTTTTTTTTTCTTCTTCCTATTTTCACTTTTTCATTTTTCTTTTTTGTGTAAAAATTTTCTGTTCCTAATTTTCATTTTTTTTTCTTCTTTATTTTTTTTTTTTTGTTGTTTTTCTTTATTATTAAGTTTTTCTTTCTTTTTTTTTTATATTTATTTGTTTTTTATTTGGAAAAATTGACATACTAATTCTGATATGTAGTAAAAATATTATTATTATTTTCTTTTCTTCTTCTTTTTATAATAAAAAAAAAAAACATGACAAGACATTTTTTTTTGTTTTAA